>JAJOOP010006429.1:0-20932 GCA_029582705.1 Solanum chacoense | reverse complement strand
ATAAAACAAAATTGTATTTGCACCTGAAAATGTCCTGGAAACTGGAGGGATGAGATTGTTAGGGCCCTCGAAAACTAGTAGTTTTCAGTCTCACGGAATCACTTTTGCTATTTAGCACTTTTGGTCATTGTTTTTCTCAACACATACTTTGAATTTAAATTAGGCTATTTTATAAAACAAAATTGTATTTGCACCTGAAAATGTCCTGGAAACTGGAGGGATGAGATTGTTAGGGCCCTCGAAAACTAGTAGTTTTCAGTCTCACGGAATCACTTTTGCTATTTAGCACTTTTGGTCATTGTTTTTCTCAACACATACTTTGAATTTAAATTAGGCTATTTTATAAAACAAAATTGTATTTGCACCTGAAAATGTCCTGGAAACTGGAGGGATGAGATTGTTAGGGCCCTCGAAAACTAGTAGTTTTCAGTCTCACGGAATCACTTTTGCTATTTAGCACTTTTGGTCATTGTTTTTCTCAACACATACTTTGAATTTAAATTAGGCTATTTTATAAAACAAAATTGTATTTGCACCTGAAAATGTCCTGGAAACTGGAGGGATGAGATTGTTAGGGCCCTCGAAAACTAGTAGTTTTCAGTCTCACGGAATCACTTTTGCTATTTAGCACTTTTGGTCATTGTTTTTCTCAACACATACTTTGAATTTAAATTAGGTTATTTTATAAAGACAGAATGATTGACTCTGTTTATTATTTGGATCATTCTATTCATTGCCAACAAAATCCTTAAAATCCAAAGAAACTAAGCATTTTAAACTCAACCTAATCATTGATCAAACCTATGTTGCAACTTAATAATTGAATTGGAACAAATATATAATTTCATGCGTGAATGGATCATAGACATAAAATTTGACTAACAATAATTACAAAAAAATAAAAAGGCAAGACAAAACGAAAATAAGAAATAAAAAATTTCACTTCTTTCTTCTTTTTCCCACCCCTCCCCATTTTATTTTTCTTTCTACCCTCCATGTTTTTCCCACCCCCCATTTATTTTTCACTCTCTTTCTCCCCAAATTTCGAAGAAATTGTGCTATTGTTTTTTATTTGTTTTTATTTCCATTTTCGGGATAATTTACAACTTGTGAGGTTAAAAATCGATAGTTTCGAAGGGTAAAAAGTAATTGTTAAATGTTTTTTGTGAAATTAGGTGAAGTATGTTATTTAAATTTATAAACAAATATTAGAACATATTAAAATATTTTAGTAGTGATTCATTGACATTAATAGAGAGAGAAAAGGAATTTATGGTGATTTAACTGGTGGATGTAGACGTTGGTACAAAAAAATATGATTAGAAATTGTGAATGATGCAAACTTGGATAGGAATAGTGATTTTTTAGTTATTCAGAGAGGTGATCGAACCGTTAGAAGGAAGGTTGTGAATGATGCAAAATTGTAGACGTTGGCTAAAGTTGTTTTCTTTCCAAGAGAATGATGCATATCATTTCTCAATCCTTCAGCTCTTCATCACTTCACCATTGTACACTAAAACTTTTCTCCAAAACCATTTCTTCATCTTCTAAATTACCCCATTACAAAACCAAATCCCAATTCAAATGGAGGACAAATCATGTTTTTGTCCAAACCAATCCACTACTTTCTCTTTTAGAAACCAAATGCAAATACATGAACCAACTCAAACAAATCCACTCACAAATGATTCTCACTGGCATATTCTCAAATGGGTTTGCTTCAAGTCGTTTAATTGCCTTTTGTGCACTTTCAGAAAAGGGTAATCTTGATTATTGTAAAAAAATATTGTATAATATGGAAAACCCAAATACATTTTCTTGGAATATGGCTATAAGGGGTTGCTGTGAAAGTGAAACCCCAATTGATGCATTCTTTTTGTATAAACAGATGCTTATGACAGTAGAGAATGAATTTAGTTGTTTGAAGCCTGATAATCATACTTTTCCTTTGTTGTTTAAGATATGTTCTAGATTGGGTTTGTATTATATGGGTCAAGAGATTCTTGTACATGTTTTGAGGATTGGTTATGATGGAGATGTGTTTGTGCATAATGCAGTGATTCATTTTTTGGTTTCTTGTGGATTCTTGGAGGATGCATATAAGGTGTTTGATGATAGTTCTGTGAGGGACCTAGTTTCTTGGAATTCAATGATTAATGGTTATGTTAGGAGTGGGAGATCGAAGGAAGCGATGATGGTATTTGAGAAGATGAAAATGGAGTCTGTGGAGCCTGATGAAGTTACTATCATTGGGATGGTAGGGGCATGTGCTCAGCTTGAGGATTTGGAGCTTGGGAGGAAGTTACATAGATACTTTAGGGACAAGTGTTTATATTTTAGCGTACCACTTTGCAATGCACTCATGGACATGTATATGAAGAATGGGAGTCTAAATGAAGCAAAGGCTTTGTTTGATAGGATGGATGAGAGGACTGTGGTAAGTTGGACTATAATGATTAGCGGGTTCGCTAAATTTGGTTGTTTGGATGAAGCAAGGAGGCTTTTCAATGAGATGCCGGAGAAAGATATTGTACAGTGGAATGCCTTGATTGGAGGTTATGTCCAAGTTAAGCGCAGTAAAGAGGCATTGGTTTTGTTTCAGGAAATGCAAACGATGAATATAAAACCCAATGAAGTTACAATGGTTAGTTGTCTATCAGCTTGTGCACAACTTGGAGCACTTGATATTGGGATTTGGCTCCACCACTACATCAAAAAACATAAGCTTTGTTTAACTGTTTCTCTGGGAACTGCACTTGTTGATATGTATGCCAAATGTGGTAACATCGAAAAAACGCTTCAGGTTTTTCATGAGATGCCCATCAGAAACTCATTGACTTGGACAGCTGCAATTGGTGCCTTGGCGCATCATGGAAATGGACATGATGCTCTATCATATTTTTTGAAGATGGTTGACAGTGGCCTGAGACCAGATGATGTCACATTTCTTGGGGTCTTGTCAGCTTGTTGTCATGGAGGTTTGGTTGAAGAAGGGCGAAATTTTTTTGCTCAAATGAGCAAAAAGTTCAAAATTCCCCCTAAATCTAAACATTACTCTTGTATGGTAGACCTTTTGGGCAGGGCAGGGCTCCTGCAAGAAGCTTATGAGCTAGTCCGTGGGGTGCCAAATGAGGCTGATGCTTCAGTATGGGGAGCATTGTTTTTTGCTTGTCGAGTTCATAGGAACATTGAGATGGGGGAAAAGGCAGCTCTGAAACTTCTTGAATTGGATCCTGGTGATAGTGGAACTTATGTCTTACTTGCTAACATGTATGTTGAAGCAAATATGCAACATAAGGCACGAGATGTGAGGAAGATGATGGGTGAAAGGGGATTACAAAAAACACCTGGTTGCAGCTCCGTTGAAGTAAATGGAAATATTTTTGAGTTTATTGTTAGAGACATGACGCATCTTCAGTCCGATCAGATTTATGACTGTTTGATTCAGTTAACAGGACACATGGAAATAGTTGAATATTTTCCATATATCAGATATGACCTGTTATGTGATTCTGGTGTTTACAGTGCAATGTAAGAAAATCTGGTCCGTCAGTCACCAAACCTACGTAGACAACAAAAGAACTTGGTCCTGCTAAAGATGTTCCAATGATTAGGAGGGCAGGAGTTGAGTTGCAATCTTAAGGCCACGGGAACGACTTAACCCACTCCTCTGTTCTACTGAGGTATTGTGAATTACATTTAAACATTTCGCTTCTGCATTGCTGCTTGGCTCATTATAGGATCATATTATTTGGTGATATCCTGTTAAATGCAATTATTGCTTAGGAGATAATTTGAAAGTTCTTTAGGATTTAGGACCACTTCATATGCCAAAACATCGAGGTGTCTAAGAAATGATCTTAATAGTTGAGAGCCTAGTCATTATCTTCTCTATTTGACAAGTACAATATGTTTATTGTAGGAGTTAAACTAACCAAATGTCATGGAAGTAGTTGTAACGACAATGATGTTGGCAATTAAGTACGAATGGATGTATATATCATGTTGAGTTAGAGATACGAATTAATTGAAAGATACTGATTGTTTTGAGTTTCTTTCAGACAAGAGAGCAGTTTGCTGGCTCTGGGTGAAGGATGATGAATTGAGCTAAAATGTTTCATGAGTGAACACACAAGTGGTTGAGACACATTTTTTTGACAATCGAAGAGACTATATATGGCTATAGTGCTCAAGCTTAACTAGCCTGCGCAAACACAAGTGGTGGAGCCACATTCAAGCAAGGGAGGTTTTATATTATCCCTCTTGCTTAATTTTTTTTACTTATTGTACATATATATTATAAGTAAAACATAAAGAAATATGTGATAAATATAAGAGTTGAATTCCTTTACTTGAAACAGAAGCTTGGTATAATCTATATTTATAAAGTTGAACTCTCTTAATGAAATTTTTGGTTCCGTCATTGGTGCGCACACAATTATTCTAAAACCAAGTTGTATTGGTTAGCTGACATCCAAAAGATGAAGACTACTAATTAAGATTCTACCTAAGCATAATCACAATTAGATGTGACAAATGAGTGGATTGAGCTGAATTTGGGTGGATTAAAATGATCTGAGTTAATACATGAGCGGATATTGACTCACCTAAAAGTTAGGGAAAATGACATGGTGTGGCTGTCAGAAAATTTAGGGTCATTCGCACAGTTGCCCCTATTTTGGGGGTGATTCTTAATTTTTGCCTCTCAAATTTGTGGTCTTTAATTATTTTTTTTCCTACCGTTCATTAAATGAAAATTCCAGGGCCAAAATATTCTTAACTATGACCTAATTTTGTTGGATAATGTTTGCTGTGGGGCATAAATTCTGTAGTGTCTTATTCACAAGGTAAAACTTTTAGAGAATTTTGCTTTGGGGCATAATTTGTGCCACTGAATTTATGTCATATGGCATAACTTATGCCTTGGACATAATTTCTTTTGTCCTAAGGCAAAACTTGCGTCATTGTTTTTAATGCCCTGGAGCATAACTTGTGTCAGTGTTCTTATGCCCACCCTGTAGTATAACTTGTATCATTAAACTTATTTCCTGGAGCATAACTTGTGTCACTAAACTTATACCTTGCGATTTATTTTTCATTGACAATATTTGGCCCTTTTCGTTACTTGAAGTGTCAAATGACTAAATTAAAGACCACCTGAAATAGGGGCAATATGTGCAAAAACTTGAAATTTAAATGGCCCATCTTTGGATATCTGGGTGCATTATATTTTGCTCAAAATCCAGTGTTGCATTAGGGGGCGAAGCTAGAAGCCCTTATACGGGTTCGGCAGAACTCAATAACTTTTGCTCAAATAATGTATTTGTATTAAGAAGTTTATTAAATATGTACAAATATTAAGTTTAAAACTCAGTTATTAACATTTGAAATTGTCGCTATAAAATTCAGAATCTATAAAACTAAAATTTTGACTTCGCCTCTGGTTGCATTCTCAAACGAAGCATGTCGCAATAGACTATTATTTCTTTCGTGAGAAAGTTGCCTCGGGAAATCTTCTTGTTCATCATGTCTCATCGTCCCAGCAATAAATATGTATTTGTATTTATTACATACTCATTCTCTGTATTGTAATGTTATTGTGATTATTATTATTTTATAAATATGAACTTGAAGCCAAAAGAGCCCCTTTCCCATAAAAATGTATAAAAGGACACCATCTTTCCTAAATAGTAACTAAAACGGGCGAGTGCTAGACGTTGAACGACTTACCATTAATGGATGACATGAGTTGAGGAGTAAACAAGTGAAAAGGGATCCAATTCCTACAAGATGATTTTGTCCCATGCTCCAATACAGTTACACATACAAGCCCTTGAAAAAGCTAAACAGATGTATGAAATGCAAGAATATAAACAACTACAAGATATCATTTTCAGAACACATCTTACAAGAACCTATTTGTATTTCCCCCCATGCAATAGGATCAGGACAGTAAAAAGTAAAACTAGAAATCCTTTCTGTGACAGTTTTGAGATCAAGGCTAAATATGTAAAACAGAACACGTGGTACAAAGCTCCATCGTTAAAAGAAACTGACGAATGTGGTGTTTCTTTATGTTCTTATTTACCACTAAACTATTTCTCTAATGTAACACAAGGAACAGGAAATATAAGATTCTATAACGAAAATAGAAAGGGAAAATGCTTTGACCAAGAAGAAAAATATGATTTCAGTCCCCAACGGTGCTTGTTATTTGCTTCACCGCTTTGATGTATTGATCACCACTTCTGAGTAGCAAATTGGGCAAGCCTGACACATTAGTAAATGACTCAATAATCTGGTATATATATACAATGATGGATTGAGGGAAATAGTTTTAAGAGAGTTCAGTTGATTACTTTGTTGATACTTAGCCATCTGCTTCCACAACCAGCATGATAGACATGTTTGCAAGGAAGTGTGACCTGCCGATCCTTTCGTTTGTACTCCATCTGGCAGATCACACACCTGGAAATAAGAAGGTAAATCCATCGTGTTCAGTGTAAACGCTTTGATACAAAACCTTGCCCAAAGTACTACACCAAGATAATCATGATAGACTAACAATTTTTTTTGGGAAATTAGTACTATAATAGATAATAATGACAAAAAAAAAAGAATTTCATCAATAACCTGTGGGAGAAAAACAAATAAAGCACACATAGCCACATACATATATTAAACTCCACAATATGCACCAGATGACATCTCTCAAAGGAGGTCTAGAAAAAAAATATGTGCAGGTGAAACATAAAAGGACATGATACCCACCCAAGGAAATAGGTAAATATAGAATACTGTGGTAACATACCTATACTTGAATTTTTAAAAAGGTAAACAGTAGATACCTATACACTATTTAGGTGAAGAAGATTGTTGATGAGAAACATAAAAAGTCCACCAGTTTCTCAAATTAACAAAAAATTATCAACTAAAGTATCAATGATTTGTATGACCTGGTCACATGTGGAAAGCAACCCACCAGCCTATTATTCTTGAAGAAAACATAACAATCAACACAGAATGAGAAGCAAATGAAGAAAATCATAATACGTTACAGGCTTACAGCTAGAGGGAAATTAAACATAAATTTTTTCATTAGTTGCCCTTATTTATAGGAAGAGATACTCAATGGTTTGTTCTACCTTTCCTTTCTTGATTTCTTTCTTGAGAAAAAGCCACACTTAAACTTTGTGACTGGAAGCGAGGAGATTTGATCTTGGGAAAGGCCTCTGCTTTGAGTTCCAACAGCCTCCCCCAACTCAAGTAATTCCTGCAATTCAATCCACATTTATCTAAGGGAATCAAAGCGGCAAGTTTTACCAAGTCTCCAATATAAATCTTCAAACAATCCAAAACAAAAGTCTACAATATTAATCTCCAAATAATCCATAATAAAGCAAACTAAACATTACTTATGATCACTAAAACAAGGATAGTGAAAACAATCATTAAATGAAAAGATCATTGTTGTCTTCAATGAATTTCTGCAGATAAGAATGTGAACACTGAAGAGTATGTAACGCATGTCTGTTAGTTACACCACTCATCAGATACACTATTTCTAGTATGATTTGTCAAGAAAGTAAATCAATTCACTTAATTAATAATGATGACTGTATTGTATACGGAAATGGTTTGATGACAAGAACAATAGAATATGAAATTTTTCATAAGGAGTTGCGAGCATCAAAATACTCTTCAGCCTCAAAAGATAAAGTAGAATAGAAGAATAAACTCAGCAATCCTCTGAATCAATTAATTGCCTACTCCATCTTGAATCAAATATTCTTTTTATTATACTCTTGATGTGGCGGCCAACTTGTGGCACCTTGACTAATTCCATGAGGTACCTACTACCTACTAGCTCCCACCTATTTGAGTCAAATATTTCTCTATGCGCAAGTATTGAAAATGACATTATTACTGGAATCCTAATCTTCTATTCAGGACAAGGCTTGCATAAGGGACCTATGACATTCCCTCCCATGAATAAGGATGTTTAATTCAACCTAGAGAAAAAAGTGCGGAAACTATCACAATTGAACCGAGAAATTGTATCAAAGTATCAGTGTCATCTTTCATTCGACACTAAGCCACCATTCTCGTCAGCGATGCATGTCACATATGTCTACAACAACAATTAAGCCTCAATCCCAAGCTAGTGGAGATTAGTTATATGAACCCTTCCTATCCATTTCACTCCATCTAGACTTATCTCACTCTAGGGATAGAGGCGATAGAGATCCCATAAAAAATATACTGTACCTTACAGGGATCTTTCATGTCAAACTGCATAGCTTTGAAAACTAATTCTCTGTCTTAATAACCAAAAGAATTCCGATATGAGAGTCTTGGTGTCTCATAGTGGATTACTAGACAATGATACTATCTGATGAAGCACAAGGTAATGATAATACAAGTCAAATCAGTGGAAATGACAGAAATTTTACAAATCAAACCTCATAGGTCATGTTGTCGGGGTCGATACTATCTTGCCAAACAACCTGCATTAATTTACAACATAGATGAATGAAATAAGTAATCAGTAGTTCTAATCATAAGAGTACGATAAAAACTTCTTCACCCTCTGTAAAAGAAACAAGTATGACCACTTCTTACTCAGCAGCCAGTAGCAATTTCTGAAAACATTAGCAGGAAGAGAAAATACAAGACTCCTCTAGTTACTATTACATTTTTACCTTTTTCTTTTGGGAATGGTAAACTACTATTACATTTTTTTTCTTATTCATCAAAAGAGTAGTTTTAAAACTATTAAGCTATTTTATTGTTTGTCTGCTTTAAATCATTACTTACAAACACAAACACAAAAATCAGCTTTATTCTTGTCGTAGTATGCAAATACTTTGAATAAGAAAAATAGAGGTTATGGTGGTTATACATCAGCCAGACTAAAGGCCATGACATGAAAGAGAAAAGAAATATAACTACTTCATACCTCACTGTCATGAGTATTAATTTGACCCCTGGGACCTGGAAAAAAGCGAAGGGTCATGCTTATCCATAACTTAATTAATCATAAAATTAGGAAGGATTTTATGAATAGGCCAAGCAACAGTAGCAGAAAACGGAGACAAATGAGACTGCAAATACTCAAAGGCACAAGGTCCAACACAAACATATTCCATACACTTTTTGCTGTGTTCAGATCGACATATATCCTTCTTAACTCTGATACTCTATCCCATCACAAATTTCAGATGCATAATTAATAATTCAATATAGTTGCAGCACATAATGCATAATAGAAGAATGTGCTGGATACATGCTTCTAGATGGCTGCCTTACAAAAGAAAACTGTCACTATTAACTTTCAGAAATTGGTACATGGAAAACATAAAGAAACATATAACCAGTTATCATAAAGAAGAAAAAGCCTTTGAGTTTTTCGGAATAATATGTGGCATTGAAGCAGCAACCAGTGTTGTTTGGAGACTACATAAAGAAGAGGGGAAGTGAAATTAGAGAGTGCAATAAAGCAACCTTTGCACCACTTTGACTTAGGAATGTATGATGTACTAGTATTTTATGCATTTTATCACTCTCCACACACTTATAACCTGTGTTTACAGGCATATCTTCAATTTAACAAAAGATCTGTCCAATCTAGAATCTTGGCATTGTGACCAGCTATTTCAGCATCCATACAGAATTGGTACCAAAAGAGATAGTCTTCAAAAATGCTGTAGCAGAGGTCCTTTTTACATAAACAGCAGAAAAACGTCTCACTGCCTTCTGAGAATCATTTGAGTCAACTGCTGCAGACCACAGGACCAATTTCATATGATGAGCATGAATCATTCAAGGAGTTATCAGACAAGGATTTGTTCATTTTGTTGGATGGCCTTCTCCTAACCCATCCAAGTCAAATTTTGTTGGTTGACTAATGCACTTTGAGTGGGCACTGTGGAACACTCATCCAAACGTTGAGGTTATAGCTCAATGGCTTTCAAGACATCAAGATAACCATTAGAAGGTGAGTGTTTTGATTTAACCTATAACCTTGAGATGCAAAAGAACAGTAGATCCCTGTCCTCAATGCTCAGAACTTTGGGAGCGATGAAGAAGGGATGTTACGATCTAGAATTATGGTGTTAAGCGACTGAGGCTAGTATACAAATGGAAGTGAGATTATCTAATATCGTGTTTGCTAAATAATTGACAGATAATAGTAAATAAAATGTGAGCACAGGGAGACATCTTTACAGTAGGAATGAACTAAAAGGGTGCTAACTAATGCAGGCAACACATGGCAGATGATCAATAAATTATTCCTGATGCATTTTCCTTGCAATATTTTATCATGTATAATATATACACAAGGCAAAAAGAATAAAGAAAGGCACTGTTGAAGAAGTTTCCATATGCACAGGCATTCAACATTCTAGCTTTGTCGGTTTTATTTTTTAAAATTTGTACATATCAACCACGGTGGAAGATACTGAAAAGGAAACTTACATTCCACAGAATTAGTGAGTGAATTGGAGCCTGAAATTTCCTCTCTATGCACATTTGCAGCTACATTTACAGTGGCAGTTGAAGGGTTCTCTAAATGTCTATCATGTTCCTCGATTCCAGATACATGATCATTCACCACATATTCATGATCATAATCGTAATACGAGAAACTACCTGCTTCAGAATAACCAAATTTGTATGGATTGGTGCCGATGGATGGATATAAACTCTCCTGCAAGAATCAGATTAGTCATACGGCAGTGTTATTTAAGAACATGCGCTACTTTCCATGTTACTGACAATTTGATATAGAAGAAACCAAAGATGTATGAAGAAAATGTACATGTTGCAGTTAAGTGATATCCAAAGGTATCTCTAAGGTCTTCATATGCTTAGCAGTTTGTAGCAGAGTAGAGCAATTTGAAAGCTAGTGTCCTTCAGATGCAGCATAGTTGCTAATTATGCAGGTGATACATGTTGTTTATGTGTACTAAGGCATGGTTCTAAGTTTTCTCTATGCACGCTACTAGAGTAAATGCATGTGCGTATAGAACAGCACATACTTGATAAACAAACTTCCACTTTCTCATGGACTATTTTTTCATATTCATGAGCACTGCTAGTAATATCTGCTTATCCTATCATGATTTTCAAAGTGTCCAGGGTTGCAAAGTTAATTCTACAAGTGTAAAACTTATCATTGTTCCAATTGCACCCTCATTGTACAAGTTATTTTGCACATCCTGCATAGCAGGGCAGAAGATGGAAATATGGGATCAAAATGGAAGTAGTGGAAGGCACAACATGAATATAGAAAAAAAATGTTCAACTTCTGTGAAACTACTGAATACCTGAGCATAGGGAGGATCGGCAAATATATAATTAACATGGTCATATGTAACACCTCCAAAGAAATCCATAAAACTTCCAATTGAATTATAAGGCATAGCACCATTTGTGTAATAAATTTCCGTTTGCTGATTCCAGTTCATGGTGAATTACTATTCTGCAGCAGACTGCAAATTCGCAGTGTCAACTCTTAAAGCTTAAGTAGCTATGACAACTACAAGACAACAAAAATCATATTTACCACTAATTCTTCTGGAGAGCACAGAGATGAACAATCAACATATGAAACTCTGATTCCAAGATAATAAATGTGGATTCTCTTCAGATTTGGCAATCCTATTAAAACAAAACAATCAGTTTCTTTATCATCTATAAACCAAACCAAAAAGAAAAATCAGAAGACAAAAATACATATATTATATCCTTGCTGATGTACAAAGATTAACATAAGGGAAAAGCAAAGAAAAAAACACTTCATTACCAAGAAATTGTAACTAATTCTTTTAAACAGAAAATTCAAGTAACTTCCCTTACATCTCTTCAAAAACAGTATTACATTTTCCAGCACTCCCTCAGTAACCAAAATTCGCAACAACAATCGAGTTAAAATTAACAACATATAGGCACATTATACTTAAAAAAATCAGATATAAAACCAAGCTGCTCCATATCAACTTCAAACAAATCAAGCAATAATAACTTGATATTTCAATAAACACACAGAATCAAAATAAAAAATTATGCTTTTTCCTCTTATTCTCCAGCATTAACAGATTGCAACAATGTGGACGAAATTAAACACCAGATTTCGCACATTTTACTTGAGAAACTCAGAGATAAAATCTAACCACTCTGTAGCAAGAAAATTCAACTAAATCAAACAGTAATTCCTGAAAAAATGCATAAGAAATTTTATACATTCAGGTTTATTCGTTTTCCTTTCAATTTTTGTTTTAATAAAACGGATCACAACAACAATTAGAAGGCAATTAACGCCACATTTGCTTCTAAAAACCAAACTTCACCATAACCTATCATCAATTCGTTGATTTTTCCATAAAAACCGGCAAAATGCAGAAATTCCCTTTGTTTTCCTTTTTGTTCAGAACAAAAGAGTAGCTCAGCAGATCTCAACACAATTCAACAGAAATTACCACCATATATTAGCACATTATACTTAAAAAAAGAGAGTAGCAAAACCAAATTTCAACTAAATCGAAATTCCTTTAATTTTTTGTTCAAATAATCTCAACCATTTTCTCAGCAATCAAACGGATCGCAACAACAATTAGGAAGCAAATAACGCCACATTTGCTTATAAAAACCAAACTTCTCCATAAACCTATCATCAATTCGTTGATTTTTCCATTAAAACCAGCAGAATGCAGATTTCCGTCCGGAAGCGAACAATTGCAACGAAATTACAACGGAATTTGAGATTGAAAGATTGTTAGGTTAGCTCACCATTTTTTTGATATTGAGAAAATGAAAACAGAATGAAAATGGAAGATAAGGAGGTGAAGAAAGGAAGAATAATAATAAAGAGATTAAAGAACCGACATTTGTTTGTTTGCTTTATTGAATGCCTTATGCAGTTCATCAAAGTTGTTCTCTCTTCTTCTTTTTTTCTCCTTTGTGTGTGAAAATGGCATGAGAGAGAGAAGATGAAGACAGAGTTGCAAATTGAGTTTTTTTTTCACTTTTCTCTCTCTCTCTCTCTCTCTCTCCTCACTTCTATAAAGATGGATAGGGAATAATGTACCACCTGTAAAGCACACTGTACAATGACTGCTATGTTTTTTCTATTTGTACTCTCTTTATACAACACATGCTAGTTATGAGTAAATTATAATATAGTACATAAATTGTTTTTTTTGTGACATTAATGAGAGAGTAATGCAACATAGGAGTATCAATTATGGGTTGAAAAGAGAGTTGTGATGAAGTGGTAAGTTTCAAATTGCCTTTAAATATATGATCACCTATTCACCTTTATTAAGGAGCGTTTTATTTTTTTATGTAGAATTTTTTGACATAAATCTAGATTTAATCGGACCTCAATGTGAATATTGACATTTGATGCGAAATCAAAAATTGTAACACTTCGAAAATTTCTAAGCTAACATATGGACTTTTCTGTGTATGCGTGCAAGACTGTACCGAGTGATTTCTAATTGTGCATATAGGTGTTAAGATCAATTTCTAAATGTGGAAAGTGTTTTGGAGATGAATTAAGTTCGTAAGATTCCTCTAACACAAAGCTGAGTTGATAAGCTTCCTTACTGATTGAGTTTTGGTGCAAGATTTTACTTGGGTCAACTTCAAATAATCATATCTCATAGAAAATAAAGAGTTATATATTTGTCTCATTACCAATCAAATTAAAGGCGTTGAGTCTTCTTTCTAGCATCACCAATCTATCGTCAAATCGAGGTCTAAGTCAAAAGTCTTGATCATTATAGTTTTGTCAGATATTATGTCTTAGACATGCATTTCACCAGCATTCCGAATTGGCGAAGCGCTGGTTGAGAAAAAAATAAGAGGTTTTCTATTTTGAATATGTGTTTCACTAGCATTGAACAATTTTGAATAGGCGTTTCACTGATCAAACGTAGTTGGGCGATGAGAAATCATTTAAGTCAGTTTTAGTATGTTTTTTTTCTCTCACTTTCGGTCATTCTTTCAAGTCCTAAAAGTGGTTTTCTCTCCTCCTCTCATCCTCGTTCATCAGAGTAAGTCATTCTCTATGGACTTCAATCCTTTCAACTCAAATTTCTTCATCTATTTATGAATCTTTGATAGAAATTTTAGCACTTGACCGTAGGGTTTGGAAGAAACTAATTCAAGAATCTTAAAAAAGAATTTCTTGCTAATCGTTCTTCATCAAGTTTGGGTTCTTTCTTAAAGATTTGTGGAGTGTTTAAGGTATGTAAGGCTATCATAGTGAGAAACTTAGTTCTTTCTCACGCCCTACGTCTACAATTTCGGTTAGTAAGGTCAAAATTAGGGGTTTTATATATCACAAAATATATGAATTTGAATTTCTCTATCTCCTATCGTTGATTTTTAATTTTATCATCAAAATTATGATACTTCATATAATTAATGATCCTTGATTCATGGTTTATGTATATTATACCACGTGGACCCTTTCTAGCAAAAGTTATTTAAAAGTCTTGTCATGATATTTCATATGTATTATTTTCATGAGAAAAGTAAATTTTAAGATTTTCAAGAAGTATTTCAAGAAAAGCATTATTATCTTTGATTTCTAGTGCATTATTTCATGAAAGAGTTTAAGAAATTATATTTTACCTCAACTGTATATTTTCAAAAAGAAAAACATAGACAAATTTTCAGAAAGTTAACCTTTTAATCTCAGATCAGGTATAATTATATAGAAAAGACTAGCTTCGTTATATTTAGAGTTAGTAGTCACATATATCAATTTTTTATAACTAGTATATTAAGTATATGATTCATGATTAGTATGACAATCGGATAAGTCATCAATGCTTAGCAATATGCCATCTAAACATGTTATCAATGTTTATGCAGTATGACTTTCCAATTTGTCATCAATGATAAGATCTCACCATGTTTCAGATTGTTGTGAGCTTAGTCTTACCAACAATACAATTTACAAATTTGAGCAAAGATTCACAATATGATTTTAGTTATAATTTTCATAATATATTATAAGTATATATAGATTATTTTGGGAGGATTATTTAGCATCGAGTGAATGAGGGTTCTGAATTGCTCAAGTTTCAGAACTATGTATCACCATAGAATTATATTTTACCGCAATGTCAGTTGATTATTTGGCCTTGAGATCAAGGCTCAGATTAGTGGATTCATATTAGACAGGTAGGTTCTATATATATATAAACCTTGACAAGGTATTGAATAGTCCTCTCCAACTGAAATTGTAAGTTGATGCATCATGAGCTCACATGATGTATGTCGATTATAAAAAACTCCCACTTAAAAATTTTATATACATTTTCGATTTAAGCGTATATATGATTATTAATGGAGTTACAAATATGATGATTTCTCGAACCTAGAGTGTTATACATGTTTTCATGTCAAGGCATAGAAACAATTTGCGTTAATATAGGGTGAACGTGTGTTAAATAACTTGTATATTCTTTTATTTCTAAATATTAGAAGAATCACCCAACTGAATAATTTATCTGAAAGATACAATCAAATCTGCTCTAAACTAGTAATATCTCAAAAGACAATCATATAATGGTGTAAATTAGATTCCATTTATGAGCTACTACATACTATAACAAATAATTTTTTCACTTTATTTGAAATTGTTAAAGTTGAAGTACTTGTGTTTGGTTTTAATTTTTGTAAATAAAATTTGGTTGTTTAAATGTACTTTTTCTAAGGAAAGAAAGAACATGAGATATAATTTAAATGTCATTTATATATAAAATAATAGGGCAATTTTAAAAAATATATATATAGTAAAAGTAAAAAAAAAAAAAAAAAAAAAAAAAAAATAGGGTTCTGGATGTTTTCCAAAGCCAAAAGCTTATTTTCAATCAAAGTAGAAAAAATCGGAAAAATTGAATAATTCTAGTTGTTAAACGGATCCTTAGCTTGTATTTGGATATGTGATACGAAGTCATGATTTCAAATTAGTGTTCAGACATACTATTTATTATTATGATTTCAAATTTCAAATTTCAAATTCTCCAAAAAATATGTTTTGAAATTCTAAATCGTAATTTTAAAACTTTACCCAAAGATTTATGTTTGTAAAAGAAATTCATAAATTGGCAGAAATATATATATTATCAACCTGATTATTGTGATTTATTTATGGAAATAATTTCATGTTTAGAAATATTTTTGAAGTACATTTTTCTTATTCTAGTTCATTCTTCAACCTAATTTTTATTTACATCAACCTTAGTAATTAGATAATCGTTATAAGTTGAGATCTCAAAACAAAAGCCTTAATAAAGGTCCTCTAATAGCTTTGTTGTTAAAATTATACCGGATAACTATTTTCTCCATCTAAAATTTAAATTTAAATATTCATCTCATTCGACATCCTAATGATATTTATCAACAAATTGCTTAAAGTAATAATATCGGTATATTTTTTCGGTCATCTAATCGAAAGATGCATGTTCGACGGAAGAGATTGTCCGTTCTCATTGTTGTATAGGAGAATTATATTATAGAGTAGTACACACATCTCATGATCAATTTTATTTTTTACTTAACTAAAGTTATATCAATAAATGTTGCATTTTTTAGAATGACCTTTTGATAGTGTATTATATTTTGTTATAGATTTTTTTGTCATTTAGTAAAATTGTATAAGAATTGAAAAACTTTTGACAGTTTTCATAATTTGTGGGGTCATTTATATTTATGAAATTTAAGTTACACGTTTAAATAAATTTTTAATTTTATATTATTATTATTCATAATATAATTTTAAATCATGATTTCATATCAGATCATTATCTAAATTTCCTTTTTGAGAATTTTCCAATATCAACTTTTTAACTCATTTGTTTTCTCATGAGTCATGATGATTGAAAGACAAGCGTTGATCCACTCACACATAGCGTGTGAAGCCTGACATCTTTGTGTAGGACATAACACAAGGCATGCAAACTCCGTTACTCATCACGTAAAAAGAAACTAATCATGACAACATCATATGTTAAGAGTATAAAATGATCGGATTGAGTTAAATTTAAGCGGATCAAAATTAATAAATAAGAGTTATTAACTCGTTCAATACTTTTTACTTATTTTTAATATAATAATTTATAATTATATAAATATTTATATTTTATTTTAAATCATAAATTTTAACGATCTTTCTTTTATCGTTAAATTTTATATTCAGTCAAACACTCTCCCAAAGAAAAAATAAGTATTAATGTATCGCAGAAGTAGATACCCTACTTCACCATATTTTATGGAGTAGTAGCAAAAGAAAAAAAAGTAGAAAAAGGCAATAATTGGTTTCTTGTTCTTTACATCTTCATTTTATTAGTGGGAAGCTATGGGATTCATCTTAGCTTTATTTTTGACTTTGCCTTTACGGTTTGTCCAATTATACATATTTTTTTCTGATCTATGTCTACTTTAATAAGGACATCTTCAAAAAAAAAAATTAGATTTTTTTTTCTATTTTAATTTAATTAGTACATAATTTTCTGAAATTATGAAATCTACTTTAGTTATGATATAACTTAATTATTTTGAATATCGGTAATATTTGTATATATTTTGCAATTATTTCGAGCAAAAAATATTTTAATTATGAAAATCTCAATGGACTTCTTCACATCAGATTTGTGCGAAAAAAAAAAAGAGATTATTTTATTGCCACACAAAATATATTATAACTTATTTTAAAGTAAAACTTTAAAATCATCTAATCAATATCACTTAAAATTTATTAGATATATATTTTATAATTAGCATCATTTATAAAATATTTGTGAACAAATAGGCAAATAAAAAATCTTCCTAGAACACCAAATAAACTTGGGGGGGGGGGGGGGGGGGGGCTATTCAGTAGTTAAACATTTTCCTAAATCATTCAAAAAAATAGTAAAGTAAATATAAAGAGTATTGTCGAATAAAAGTTGTGGTTCCATTCTTATTTAGAGATTTCAAATTTGAGTTCTGAATATTAAAAAGTAAAACTTATTCTAATCAGACCACTTTCCCCTTAAATGGATCTTACATGGTGCGAATCCTTATTACTCTATACTCTAATATACGTAATTGTGAATGTCAAATACCGGGCATAAAACTAATAAAATTAACTAAAGGTACTTACTTTAGCTTTGGACCATAATAAATTAAATCCAAGGATTCAAATAATTAAGTAGTTGGCTTATTTGTGGATGGATAATGTGGTAGAAAAGGAAGATAACCAAAGAAAGATACTTGGTCTAAAGAAAGTTAGCAATTGTTTATGGTTCGGTAAGAATTTTGCCCCACATAAACTCCAAACCTTTAATCAATTTGAAGGAGAACTACTTTCCATACAATTAGTTGTAACTAATCTTCTAATTAAAGTTTTGTCCCTTAATTTCTACAAAGTGAAAAGCAAATTATGTTAAGAAATACTTTAAAACTAGGGACCCTTAAAACTATTAATATATCATTTACTTTTTTTTTTTTGATACGATGATGTAAAAATATTCATATAATCAGATGATTTTAAGACCACAAAATAATATAGATAAATATCTACCTTAAATAGTCATCCGTGTTCAAATTTGTCGAAGAACTAGATTTGCCTCAATTAGATAATAGAGTGGGTAATTAATATGTTTTGAGTATGTCAAAATACAATGAACAAATATAATCCATTTTTGGCATTTCTATATATTGTGAAATGATTAAGTTAGTTTGACTATCATTAGGTGATGATATGGACTTTGGTGGTTACATTTTAGTTTTTAGGTAAGAAAAAATTCCTTAATTTTTTTTATAAAAAAATGTTTTGCAATAGCCTATTGGCTAGCAATCGTGATCTTAAGAACTACCATAATCCTAAATTCCTAATCCATGTTAGTTTTAGGAAATAAGAAAGCTAGAATGAAAATAATATTAGAAGGAAAGGGGAACATAAAGAAAGAAAAAATAAAATTTAATAACTTTGTGACAAGTGTTACAATACAGAGTGAATATTGTCAATTTTACACTTAGCCGATGTTTAACCATAGATTTTGAAAACTTATCTTCAAATATCTCTTTAATTATGAAATTTGATCAGATTTTAAAATTTAAACTTCAAATATTTTCAATCAGTTTTTGAATTCTTGGAACTTTCCGTCACAAAACTTGAATCTTTTCAAAGTAAAATGCATGTCCAAATTAACACAACTTTAAATTCTAAAAATCACAACCTCATAAGCTCAAAATTTACAAATTCAACTTAAACTTTAAAATCTATGATCAAACGGGACCTTGTAATATAATTTAAAACTTGCATATGGGTGTAGTACATGTGTTTCTTGAACATTTATTATTAACATGAATCAACATTGCATGCTTCTTCCTACTAGAATATTAAAACCCTTACACAAAACACACCATTTTTTATTTAATTTTTAAAAAATAGTTTTACAAAGAAATGCTATAGAAACATGTTCCAAATTTTTCATGTTTTTATTTTTTATATTCCATAGAAATGTTCAATAATACTTCTAGGAGTAAAGAGTACTTATGCAATCTTTTATACTGGATGAAATAAATTAAATGCAGTGTTCAAGACCAAATGCTCTATTTTGAAGAGAAAAAAATACTAAACATTTATACTTGTCTTTATATCCCATCCATGTGAATTTACTTAGTTAAATGATAAATTAAAGTAATACTCTATTATTAACTAATCATGTGATAAAGACATTATTTTTATTATAAATAGACACGAGCTATACATTTATAATTGATTTGTAAAAACATAATACAAGCACAATTATATATTCTTCCATCGATTAGTCATTGATTTACCACTTCAATTTTTTCCCTTCACAAAATTAATTAATACTCGTATAACAAAAAACATATAAACAAATCGAGTTACAAGATCTAGTCCAATCAAAACTTAGGGTGGGGAGGACGTACAATTAACGTGGAATGTTAGTATTTCTGAAACTTGATTTTCCTATTTTTGCTAGGAAAATCAAACTTATCTTTTTAAAGAATTGATCATTGAAACATGAAAAAATTTGGAAAATACGCAAAAACACCCTTACTGCTCAAATTATTTGTTTCTTGTCAACTCTAGTGACGTGCATGTGGTATGTAGCTAGATCAATAGTGGAATCAGAATTTTCATTAACAAATATCAAAATGTATAAAAAAGTAAATTCAAGAAGAAGTCAAGAAATGTCAGCCATATAATATGTATAAAATAATTTTTCAACAAAAAAATATCGATTAACACATCTCAAGTACATGTGGCTCCGCCACTAAACTAGATAGATCGAAAATGAAAAAGGGAAAAGGCGACGGAAAATGTGAATGATTGTGAGTGTGGAAGAGAACAAAAATTGTCGTGCAATGCGCGCAAGGAATGTTAATTAGTCATGTCAATATATTCCCTCAATTCCTTTTGTCACTAGACATGGCAGGACTACTCATCATATGCAATTCTTCTAGATATAATCATATAATATATAAAAGTCCCCACATATATATTCTCTATCTATACTTTGGCATGCCTTCTACTTTTCTCACTTGCAGCCTTTAATTCTAATTTCTATTATTTAGATGGACAAATTGATTGCATAAACAATACTAGTTTAAATTGTACTATTTGTATTGTTGGGTTCTGATGAGAATATAAAGTATAGAGTCCATTAGTTAGTTGTGTACAGTAAAAGTTAGTTATGCACAGTGAAATTAGTTAGTGTAGTTAGTGTCATGTTGTTATTTGTCAAGTTGTTAGTTAGTTAATTTCCAGCTGTATTCTGTTAGTGATTGTATATATAGAGTCACACTGTAAATGTTTACTACTTTTTTCCATATTCAATGAAACACATTTCTTATGTAGTTCTTCCAGAATCTTCTTCTTCCTTCCTCATATGAACTC
>JAJOOP010006428.1:0-20413 GCA_029582705.1 Solanum chacoense | reverse complement strand
TTGGAATGCTAAACACAACATAAGCTTGAAAAGAATCTGAAAGGAACTAAAGAACTTACCTGGTTCAACTCAACTCAACATAATTGAACTCATTTCAATATAAAGAAGTTTAAAAACAAGTGCAATATAAGGAAAAGTTGTTTAAAACATGATGTCTACTCTGTGTATTTAGAAATACAATAATAACTTTGTATGTATGCAAAGATACAATATGAGCTCTGTTTGTATATAAAAATATAAAATACTGTTGTGGGATTTTCTCTAACCGACAACCATCACTGAAGAGATACAGTGGTGATACATTATTTTACCTCACGCTGCCAAGGACCGTCCTATACCTTGCTGGGGGTATAGAACCTAACTAACTAAGTGGATCCACTAGTCTATGCTAAAATCTCTAAAGGAATCATCTAGAAAGTATGACCTTTTTCTACCCATGGTGGTTACACGATTTATGGGGCTGTGAGTTGTCTGAACACCCCCATATCGGTGCTCAATACTACTCCCAAAAATATAATATTATCTCTTATGTTTAATAACATACATCTTTCTGTGAATTGAGATTAGTGCTCAAAAACTTAGCTCAAATGCTATCTTGGAAATCAAAGTTTCCTCTCTTGCTTTATTAGAAAGCGATTACTTTTTTCTGAATTCTAGCCTGAAGGCTCCTTGGAAATCGAGGTTTCCTTTCTTGTTTAAATGCGAAAACATTTTAAAAAATTTGGGAAAAAATAATCCCCATATACTTTTGAAGAAATGAACTTCAAACTTTACTCTTTACAGAACTCAAAGCTTAAGTCTTAAAACAAAGTTAAAACATTTGTAAAAGCCTTTTGGAAAACTTTATGAACTTCTCTTGACTTGACTCTTAACTGATCCTTGAATTGAATTATGGATTCAAGGATTGAGTTTTGTGAAAGGAAAGATCTCATGATATTTAGAAGTGATTTTAGATAGTTAAACATGAGAAAAGATCAAGAAATCACTGTCTGGAAGCAAGTCCGCGACGAGGATATGTATTAAATTATTTGGTCGCAAAATAACTTTTGAGGCAGAACACTCCGCGACACCCCCGCGACCCGGAGAAGATTTTTGACAATCCTGAGGAACACGTCCACGTGGTACCCAGTTTTGCCCAATTTTTTCCTTCTTCATTTTATAGCCCCAATTCGCCTAGATTCGATTATTTTTCTCAATATCTCTTTAGATTCAGGTACCCATAACATATACACAAGAATCTAACTCAAAGAAACTCTAATAATCGATCTTAAACTTTCAAGAAGTCCTCAATCTGATCCCAAATTCAAGAACAAAAGCAATTCAAGAATACAACTCAAGAACATCAAATTCTCAATCATTTTAGGACGAAATTACACTGAATAAAACATGTTTGGCGCCTGGGTGAATGAACCCAATGCTATGTGAACTCACTTACCTCGTAGGGATCACCCCTTGATGAAATCCACGAGTCTAGCTTCAAGAACTTGACGATTTCCTTGCTTATCCTTCTCTTTTCTCCTCTTCTTTTCTCTTCTCTAAAACCCTAACTCAATTTCTCCAAAGCGTAAACTGACCAAGTTCAATTTAGATCCTTATGTAATTACCAAAAATAAATTAAAATAAAAGGGTAAGGAAGAGACCAAACTACCCTTCTAAAATTCGGATTGGACTTTCCTTATTTGAACAACCCAACTTCCAACGGGCATATCTCACTCATACCATCTCAGAATCACGCAAACTTGGCAGCGTTGGAAAGATTATTCCAAGAGCTTTCCTACCATATCTTGAAGTACACCTAACTCATCCAGAACTAGAAGTTGTAGCCATTTGAATTTGACAAAAACTCAACTTATTCTAACTTAACAAAATTTCTAGATTTCAATTCATTCCAAAAATGATTGTTTCCAATTCTCAACTTCTTCTTAGTTATTTTAATTTGCGAGATGTTACAATTACCCTCCTCTTCTCTTCTTCAATTCTTCTAGCTGCCATCACCATAAATCCTCTACGTAGCCGCCATCTTCGTGAATTCTTTGTAGTAGTCTTCATCGCGTCACTATTATAATACCATTTCCACCATTAATATCATCAAATTATTGTTAAATTAAAAATAATATTACTAACAAATTATAAATTTAAAATTAGCAATCACCTTCAATCTAGCATCTCCTTTTCAAAATTACAACAATTATGCAGCGGAACTCCATTACGATGAAGGTAATGGGATTCCATAATACTCTCAAATCGAAGAAATTTCTTTATCTACATGCTAAAGAACTACATAATAATTTATTTTATTTTATTTTTTAAAAAAAGGAACAATGTTATCAAGGAGGTTTACAATTATTACTATTTTGAAAAAAAATAAGGGCAAGAGAAGAAAAAGGAACAAAGAGAAGAAAGAAGACAAGGAAAAGAATGAGTGAGGTAAATGGTTTTTCTAAGTCGAAGAAGATAGAGAAGAGGTAGTTGGTTCTTTTGAAAAAATTGGGAAAGAAGATAACAAAATTAAAGAATTGAGAAAGTACAATAAAATAAATAAAGGAAAAGAAAAAAATATTTCTAATTAAATAAATACTTAAATAAATATTTGTTTTTAGTTGAAATTATTATTTAAACATTGATTTTAAAGGTGCATTTACTAGAAAATGTTTTGCAATCAGACTCATAGAATAAACACTTGCTTAAGGAAATATAAGTTCTTTATCAAAAGAAATTTTCAAATAAATTAGATATTTATTGGCCACATGTGCTCTAAGTCTGATTATTCAAGTGACAAACATTCAAAATGTATTCACTTTATAAATACAAGTGTTTATTTTCCCTTTTCTTAAAGTCTTTATTTGAAAAATACTTTGCGTCATTTTATATAAGTTTAACACATTTTTTTCCTTTTCCCAAATATAAGAGGTCCATAAATTAAGCATCGTAAATATGAGCGTTTCTTGACCCTTCATCTTTTTCCATAGGCACAACATGGTTCATCCCGGTCGTGGAAAGTGTCAGAAAAGGAAAAGAGATTCGAATGTACCACTTCAGGTTGTAGATTGTATTCCCTTGCAGTTGTGGGCATGGTGGAATGACATGGGGTTGATAGAACAAGGCATAATATTCAAATATTTGGGTTTCTTGACTAGAATCATGCAAGTGTAACCTAAGAGAGATGTGATTGAAGCACTGTTGTCCTTTTGGGATCCACCAACAATGTTTTTCGTTTCTCAAATTTCGAAATGACCTCAACCTTAGAGGAAATAGCTGGCTTTACCGGGTTCGGAGTGAGGTTACACCACCAGAGGCTTATAGCCCCAAGGGGCATATCCATCAATAAATATTTTCAACACTTGAACATTTGCAAAGCCAAGGAGGAATCATTAGGCAAAGGTTGAATCTCACAACAATTTTTGTATGATAGGTATGGAAAATAAGACGGATTCAAGAAAATTGGAAGGAAACTCAACAATAAGGGAGTTTTGAAACATGGAAAGAGCATAGACGTTTTGCTTTTATAGTAGCTTTTTTAGGAAAAATGCTTTTTCTAAGGAGAGGCGAAAAGATTAACATCCTTTTGACCGGGGTAGAGAATTTATTAATTGAGAAAAAGAATTATACCATCGTCCCCATGATTTTGGCTGATATCTACCGTGCTCTGACTGTGTGCCAGAAAGGGAAACGTTTCTTCGAGGGATGAAACATATTGCTTCAACTATGGATAGTAGAACATCTTTACCGACCTCCTACAGTGGCAAGTTTTATTCAGGATCGAAGCGATTACATTACAAGTCATGCCAAAAGGGTGGAGAAACACAGGTGTCCGGAAGGGGTCAATGCTTGGGTTGAACATTTTCACTCGCTAACGAAAGATAAGATCACTTGGAATTATCCTTGGTTTCCTTGGGTAGAAGTCATACACATGTCGTATGTTCGCCTTTTTTTATTGTTCATGGGTATTAGAGGTGTGCAACCATACGTATCGCTGCGGGTTTTACGTCAGTTAGGCAGATGTCAAGTTCTACCTATTACAGAGGATATGAAAGATTTTGTGTCCGAAGTTGGACCAAAGGTCCCCCTTCTTGAAGGATTGGCCCAAAAAAGTTGGGATGGTTGTTTAGTCGTGGGAATTGGAACGATAGTTAAAGAATGACACACAGGAGAAACTCACTTAGAATACTCCAATTAGCTTGAGTAACAACCTCTGTTATAAGTTAGGCCAGAGATATCTATAAAAGAACCAATAGACAATGAGACTGAGATGAAAATAAAAATCGAGTTGTCTATGAGTGATTACCTTGCTGAAAATCAAGAGTTAAGAGCAAAATTAGAGCTCGCTAGTGCCGCTCTAACCCAACAATAAGCAGAGTTCGAAGAGTAAAGGGCCAAGGCAACTCAGAGAGAAAACTTGCTCTGAGGACAAGTTAATCTGGCAACCATTAGGGGAGCACAAGTTGCGAAACTTGCGGTATCTCGACAACAACAATTAAGGACATGTGATCAGAAAAGTCAAACAGATTTTGATCAAGAGAGAGCTCAGTGGATCCATGAAAGAGGAAGACTTCGAGAGGAAATAGAGTCAGTCTCGACTCAAGAAAGACGTGCTAGAGAAATGGTGGCCTCCCGTGATCTACGGATACGAGGATGGAATCAGACTTGCAATTCACTTTGATCAAAAGTCCGTTGTTTAGCTGATCGCACTGCCCAAATGGGTTTAGATTATCAAGAGATGAACCATGAACAATTTCTGGCTGAAGTACCTTAATTCGCTGAGTACCTTATGATGTCAGTGCACGATATATATCAGAGTGTAAGAGGTCGTTTAAGACCACCATCTCCATGAGCGAGCAGATGGGGATGCAAGCATGACATTTATGTTTTTGGGATTGAGGGTTGCTACAAGCATTGTTTCATTAGTGTCGTTTTCTTTAGTTTAAGTCCTACTTTATTTCATTCTACATTTCTACCATTTGTCTAGGTCGTGTTTGTTTAAGTTATTGACTTTTGTTTGGTGATTATTTCATCGTCTTCCTACTTATATTCCAAACAATGAAATGATATGTTAAGTTATGCTTATGTCTAGTTTCAATTTTTCCGTTAGTATAAATGCATAAATATATATCTATATGTATATATCTTTAAAAAAAGTTTTAATGTATATTCTCGAACTACTCAAAGATCTGATTCATGCACCAACATGATACGTAGGCAACCCAATAGGTTCGATCAAACCTTTTTAACAAGAATAACTAAAGAGGAGAAAAGGCCTAGATAAGCCGGGATGAAACATAAGGTCTTCCATATTAGAAGTTTATATGTGGATGCAATATGCACGATTCCTTAACACTAATCTGTTTGCTACTCTATTCAGAGAGAGAGAGAGAGAAAGAGAAACATATTAGCTTAAAGGTGGTTGGTTTGTGGCTAAGCTGACATCCCATCCCTACAATACAAGGTCAAAAGGCTAAAAGAAAATGGCCCACAAAGACGGATGTGAGTCGGACAATGATGAGGTCCGAAACCAGATGACTTCTCAAGAAACAGTCTCAATAGAAAAGGTAAGGGTATTAAGGCAACAAATGACAGAGATGTGCAAAGCTTGGATGAGTGGACAATCTCCATCGTATTCAATCTGTGACTATCTAAATACAAGTCCAATTTATCCACCTGGGTTCGGCCCCTATGCTAACACATTCAACGTCGCTGGAACATCTACGATGCGCCCTTTGAGTACACCCATGATAAGTAATCCACTCTTCATGCCAACTGCACCAACTAATCGCATTTCACAACCAACAATGAGGTCCAAATCCAACAATGATCCTTCATCCCAAGTTTTTCACGACCATGTCTACACCCCTGAAGAGGCCCTTAAAATTCCAAAATCCTATCCCCAAACTCATCAATATGGTTCCTCTTTCAAAATTGAGAAAACGGTTAAGAACGAAGAACATGACGAAATGGTTAAGAAAATGAAGAGTTTGGAACAGAGTATAAGAGATATGCATGGACTAGGTGGCCACAAAGGTATCTCATTCAGTGATTTGTGCATGTTTCCCCACGTCCATTTGCCTGGTAGTTTTAAAACCCCAAAGTTTGAGAAATACAATGGTCATGGAGACCCCATAGCTTATTTTGAAGAGATATTGCAATCAATTGAGGGATGCAGAAGGCAAATAACAGTTGCTCATGGCCTATTTTAGGGAAAGCCTAGTGGGAATTACATCTAAATGGTTCATAGATCAGGATATTGCCAACTGACATACATGGGATAATTTGGCTTAATGTTTTGTGCAACAATTCCAATATAATATTGACATTGTTCTAGACCACTCCTCATTAGCCAACAGGAGGAAAAAGACCATAGAAATTTTTTGTGAATATGTCGTCAGATGGAGGGAGCAAGTTGCTAGGGTTAAACCCCCAATGAAGGAGTCAGAGATGATTGACGTTTTTCTCCAAGCGCAAGAACCTGATTACTTTCACTATTTGCTTTTTGCCATCGGGAAGACATTCGTTAAAGTTATTAAGGTTGGAAAATGGTGGAAAATGGCATCAAGAATGGAAAGATTGTAAGCCAAGCTGCCTTAAAGGCCACAACACAAGTGCTTCAAAATGGTTCTGGAAATACTTGAGGGAAAAAAAAAAGGGAGGATGTAGGCACTGTTGTATCAGCGTCGCAGACCTATGTCTAGGATAATCCCCTGCAACACTATTTTCATTCCCAAACTCCACAATATCCCGCCCCATACTCTCCATATCTCTTTTTTAGCGCACAACCAATTGTCCCTCCTTGTTATCCACAATGGCGTGCACCAATTCCTCAAAATCATCCACCACCCCCACAAATTCATCAAAATACCTCCATAATTCCTTCACGTCCTAGACCACAATACAAGAAGGGAAATTGAGCTAAGGATGAGTTCACCCCTATTGGAGAATCATATGCTAACTTGTTTAAAAAATTAAGGACGTTAAATGTTTTGAGTCCTATTGAAAAAAAGATGTTGAAACCTCCCTCGAGAAATCTAGATTATTCTTAACACTGTGCCTATTGTTCTGATGCCCCAGGGCACAACATAGAGAGGTGCTAGTAGTTGAAAAGGGCAATTCAAGATTTGATCGATACTCATCGAATTATAGTTGAAAGCCCAATTGGACCAAATATCAATCAAAATCCGCTGCCCTAGCATACTATAACAAACATGTTAGAAATGATGAATGGTTGCGAAGAAGTTGCAGTCCCATACAAGCTGATCCTTAAGGTTGGACCTGGCATGGAAAATTCGGCGAATGTTGTTGACTTGACAAAAATGGTGCCTTCAGGGGCGGAAAGGATGTCAGAAAAGTTGAGCCCATCAAACACACCCATCCTAACTGTGAAATGAGCAATTGAAGATGCTTGGGCACGTCAAAGAGAGGCAAGTTTGGTTGTTCCAAAAGGGCCAAACAAGCCTATCTTGATCGTGCAAGGAGCCTATATTCCACCTGTGATCATTAGGCCAGTGTCCCAACTTTCAATGACTAACCCCAAGGCTGTACCTTGGAATTATGAGCCCACCGTCGTGATATACAAGGGGAAAGAAGTCAATGAAGAAGTAGATGAAGTAGGCGGAATGACCCGTTCAGGAAGATGCTATGCCCCGGCTGAATTAAGGAAAACTAAAAATGACCAAATGCAAGTTAAGAATCTAGTCACTGAAGAAGAGGCAGAGGAGGTCTTAAGAAAAATGAAATTGTCAGACTATTCCATCATGGTGCAACTAAGGAAAACTCTAGCCCAAATCTCTTTATTGTCTTTTTTGATACATTCAGATGAATATCATAAAGCTATAATTAATATTTTGAATGAAGCACATGTTCCTAATAAAGTTACAGTAAGTCAGTTATAGAAGATTGCTGAGAGAGTTTTTGAGGTAAACCGAATCACCTTTTCAGATGATGAACTACCAGTGGAAGGCACGTGACATAACCAAGGCCTCCATATCACTGTAAAGTGTGAGCTTTCATATATCACTCGAGTCCTAATTGATGGAGGATCTAGGGAAAATATTTTTCATTTGTCAACTCTACAAAAATTGAATGTTAGTGCTGAAAGGGTACGACCCAACAACGTATGTGTTAGAGCTTTTGATGGGTCAAAAATATATGCCATTGGTGAGATAAAGCTCGTACTAACAATAGGGCCTGTCGATTTCACTGTGAATTTTCAAGTGTTGAATATCAATGCATCATTTAATCTATTGTTGGGGAGACCATGGGTGCATAGGGCTGGGGCAGTCCCCTCTACATTGCATCAAATGATTAGGTTTGAGTACGACTGGCAAGAAGTGATTGTTCATGGTGAGGGAGATCTATCAGTCTACAAAGACTTTTATCTTCCTTTTGTCAAGGCAAATAATGAGAATGAGGCTCTGGTTTTTCAAGCTTTTGAGGTAGTAGTTATTGAGCATATCCTCGAGGGGAATCTCATTTCAAAACCACAATTGAATCGGGTAAAGGCTTGGGGATCTTCTTGCAAGGAAGAGCTTATTCGGTGAGTCCACGAAAGAGCCTTGGTACTTTTGGCTTAGGATACGAGCCTAGAGTCGAGGGCAAAATAAAAGCCAAGAAGCAGAAGAGAAATGTATGGTCACTTACCAAGCCTATACCACCCATATACAAATCTTTCATCAAGGCCCACACAATAGAATCTGCTGAGTCACCACTCCCAGAGCCAGTTCTAGAGGTTAACGAAGAACTGATCAACTATTTTCAAGATTTATTTGTCGAGGCTGATATGGTTGAACTCGGAGAAGGCACTAGTGACAGAGATATGCAATTCATTGGCCCTGATGTCCAGCTGAATAATTGGGAGGCCACTCATCTCCCCATTAAGAACGAGTCTTGGTAGTTTGTCTTATTTTTCTTTCTATCATCCGATTTATTCAATGATTGTATTTCGCATTTTGTCTTGTCATTTTATTTTAAACTCTTTATTTTCCTTTTCAATAGGATGTAATTGTGTTTTCATTTCCGTCTAATATATTTATTTGTTTTCTTCTATACAATTCTTTCTATGCCGATTCTAGTGATATGACATGCATGCAGAATTTTTTGCCAGATCTTAAAATCCAATCTAATCTTTGACCTAATCCTGAAATAATAGGTCAAGAAATCGAATATGATGAAGACGAAGTATTTGTAGAACTAAGCAGGGATTTCAAACATTTTGAGAATAAATCAAATCTAAACATGAGTGAAACTGAGACGATAAATTTAGGGGATCATGAAAATATTAAAGAGACTAAGATAAGCGTACATGCTTGTTATCAAAAGGAGGATATAATACAGGATCTGTTTGACTACAAGTATGTTTTAGCATCATCTTATGATGACATGCCTAGATTAAGCACTGACATGGTGGTTCACAAGTTGCCGATTCATCCTAAGTTTCCTCCGGTAAAGCAAAAGCTGAGAAAGCTTAAAACTGACATGAGTATAATAATTAAAGAGGAAATCATAAAACAACTTGAAGCCAAAGTCATTCGAGTCGCTCAATACCCTTCTTGGTTAGCCAACATCGTACTCGTCCCTAAGAAAGACAACAAAGTTTGAATGTGTGTTGATTATCGTGATTTGAACAAAATAAGTCCTAAAGATGACTTTCCTTTACCCAGGATCCATATTTTGTTGGACAATTGTGCTAAACATTAGATTGCATCTTTTGTGGATTGCTATGCGGGTTACCATCAGATTATTATGGATGATGAAGATGTAGAAAAAACGTCTTTTATCACACCATGGGATACATATTGTTATCGAGTCATGCCATTTGGGTTAAAAAATGTGAGGGCAACTTATATGAGCGCAATGACAACCATGTTTTGTGATATGATGCATAAAGAAATCAAAGTTTATGTGGATGATGTGATCATTAAATCAAAAAAGCAGTCAAATCATGTGCAAGACTTAAGAAGATTCTTTGAAAGGCTTCGCAGGTATAATCTCAAGCTTAATCCTGCAAAATGTGTGTTTGGAGTACCGTCAGAAAAGTTTTTGGGGTTTATAGTCAATTGATGAGGTATCGAGTTAGATCCTTCAATAATAAAAGCCATTCAGGAATTGACACATCCAAAGAACAAAACTGAGGTTATGAGCCTTCTAGGAAGGTTAAACTACATTAGTAGATTCATTGCTTAACTCACAACAACTTTCGAGCCCATTTTTAAGTTTTTTAAAAAAATGTCACAGTCGAATGGACTGAAGCATGTCGAGAGGCTTTTGAAAGAATTAAGAATTACTTATTGAATCCCCTTGTGTTGGATCCTCTCGAGCCGGGCAGACCATTGATAATATATATGTCAGTACTGGATAATTCTTTTGGCTGTGTATTGAGTCAGCATGATGGCACTGGGAAGAAAGAGCAGGCCATTTATTACCTCATCAAGAAATTTACCGTTTATGTATCGAACTACACCCTTCTTGAAAGAACGTGTTGTGCCCTAACTTGGGTAGCATAGAAGTTGAAACATTATCTTTCATCTTAAATTAATTATCTCATTTCTCGTATGGATCCATTAAAATACATTTTTCAAAAGCCCATGCCCACGGGCAGGCTTGCTAAATGGCAAATACTACTCACAGAGTTTGACATTATCTATGTGACGCGGACCGCAATGAATGCTTAAGCATTGGCAGATCATTTGGCAGAGAACCCTATTGATGATGAATATGAACCACTTAAGACTTACTTTCAAGACGAAGAGGTGTCATGTATCGAGGAAGTTATTCACGATAAGGATCAATGATGAAAGTTGTTCTTTGACAGTGCCTCTAACAAGAAAGGAGTTGGGATAAGAGGAGTTCTTATGTCTGAATCATGGGAATATTTCCCAATAACAGCCCAACTTAGATTATATTGTACCAATAATATGTCAGAGTATGAGGCTTGCATCTTGGGTTTGAGGTTAGTTATTGACATAGGCATCCAAGAGTTGCTAGTGCTAGGAGACTCAGACTTACTAGTCCATCAAATTCAAGGAGAATGGGAGACTCGTGACTCAAATCTCATACCATATCAACATTGTTTACAAGATCTTTGTTGACGGTTTGTGTCAATAAAGTTTAGACACATTCCTAGAGTTCATAATGAGATTGTTGATGCATTGGCAACTTTATCTTCGATGCTCCAACATCCTCACGAGCTCATATTGACCCTTTGTACATACAGATTCATAATCAGCATACTTATTGCAACATGGTGTAGGAAGAATTTGACGGTAAACCTTGGTTCCATGATATTAAAACATATCTTTAGTCCGGAGAATGTCCTACTAATGCCACTTGTAATAAAAAAAAGGACTATTCGGCGGCTAGCTAGCGGTTTTTTCTTAAATGGAGGAATCTTGTACAAAAAGACTCCTGACTTGGGTTTTCTAAAATGTGTAAATTCTAAAGAGGCCTCAACAATCATGATTGAAATACACTCTGGAGTTTGTGGGCCTCACATGAATGGATATGTTCTAGCAAAGAAGATACTTCGAGTAGGTTATTATTGGCTCACCATGGAGCGGGATTCCATACGATTTGTTCGTAAATGTCATGAATGTCAAATACACGGTGATTTGATACATTCTCCTCCTTCAGAATTGCATGTGAGGCCTACCTCATAGCCTTTCGTGGCATGGGAAATGGATGTGATTGGACCAATAGAACCAAAAACATCGAATGGTCATAGGTTCATCCTGGTGGCCATTGATTATTTTACAAAGTAGGTGGAAGCAGTAACTTTCAAATCAGTGACCAAGAAGGTCGTGGTTGATTTCATTCATTTCAACATCATTTGTCGATTTGGTATTCCAAAGGCAATTGTTACCGATAATGCTGCAAATCTTAACAGTCGTGTAATGTAAGAGGTATGCCATCAGTTTAAAGTTGAACATCGGAATTCGACTCTGTATTGCCCAAAAGCGAATGGGGCTGTAGAAGCTGCTAACTAAAATATATAAAAGATAGTTCGTAAAATGGTGCAAGGTTCTCGACAATGACATGAAAAATTGCCTTTTGCTTTGTTGGGTTATCGTACTACAGTACGTACGTCAGTAGGTGCCACCCCCTATTCGTTGGTATATGGGACTGAGGTAGTTATACCTGCGGAAGTTGAGATTTCATCCTTACGAATTGTTGTAGAGGTTGAAATTGATGATGATAAATGGATCAGAAAATGGTTGGAGCAACTAAGCTTGATTGATGAGAAGCGACTGACATTCATATGTCATGGATAATTGTACCAGAAAAGAATGGTACGAGCATACAACAAAAAGGTGTGTCCCAGACGTTTCGAAGAGGGTCAATTAGTATTGGGACGCATTCTGCCACATCATGCTGAAGTCAAAGGCAAATTTTCTCCAAATTGGATAGGATCGTTCATTGTAAAGAAAGTATATGGTGCTCTTTACTTAGCAGATATAGAAGGAACAATGACAGAAATGGTCGTCAATGCTGATGTGGTGAAAAGATATTATATATGATTTGATTTCTCAGTATTAGAAACATTCATGTTTGGACTTGACATTTCAAAGGTTGATGTAATGGAAATTCTTGGTTCTGTGTCTAAGTATTAAGTCATGTCTGGCAACCCTTGTTGAGATTTAATTACTTCATTGTCTCTTCTACTTCCTTGGTTCTTCTAAAAAAACAAAAGAAAGAAAAAAGTTCAAAAAAGAAAAAAAAGACAAAAAAAAAAAAGAATAAGAAGAAGAAAAAAAAACAAAAACAAAAAGAAAAAATCATCATCCTAAACTACGTTTGACATGATTCTTGTTTTGGCAAGATACTTAGGCAGCCCTAGTGTTGGGGTTCGGTCCAACCAAATAAAAAATTCAAAATTTCACACTGCAAAAGACTGGGGCAAAAGTCATTTTCTTTTATTTTTATTTTTATTTTTTTTATCCTGAAGCTAAAGTCAACCCCATCATTTAAAGTCATATTTGAGTCTTCTTCCTGTCATTTCTTTCTAACCTTGTATAAAAGTCGTGTTTCAATCAAAGAAAGACCTTTGGATCAACCTTTGAAATGTCAAGAGTAAGTATAGTTGACACCCAATTTTGACCCTCCCCGATGATAATCAATTTCCGAATTTCTTAATTTCTCAAACAATCTAGAATAATTAACTTTATAAAAATTAAATAGTTTCCTGGTTATTTTAAGTAAATTTAGTCAATTTTCATAATATTTTGGATAATAAATATATTTCATAAATCATATATGTAATTAGTATATTTTATCAATTTTTGAAAATCATCTCAAAAAGATTTCGCATTGTAAGTCGAATGTTCTTTAATTTAGTTTAATTTCAATTATGATTACAATTAGTTTTTATTTTAAATTAATTACTTTATAATCTAGTTTATTATTTTATTTCGTCGAAATTAAGCAGCTCGTTAGTTGATTATATTAGTTCGTCCTATTTTAAGTTTAACCCAATTGGCTAATTTTGTAATTTATTTGGCCAAGTCTTAATTCCAAATCTAGCCTCTTATTTACCCTTACCTTTAAAACCTAAAGGACCATATTTGGGCCCTTTTTATTTCCAGCAGCCCTTAGCCGTAAGACCAGCCCAATTCTGAATCCAATTCCACTCCTTTCACATTAACAATACAATACATACATTTACCAACCGACCCATTCTAAGAAAACGACCAACAACAATACACCAAATGACCCCATATACGTTCTGGTTTTCTTCTTCACGCCAACAGCATCACGACCCATTGAAATCGAAATCTGAAATCTCAATCGCGAGCAGCAGCCCAAGATCAGTCCAGAAATTGACCCAACACGTGAAACCCAACAGCAATTCCCAGCGGCCCGGACGCGTGAAATAACAACATAGTCCCAATGTCTCTTCACGCGACAAAGCAGCGAGGAACATAGAGAGTACGCTGCGACCTTGTCCTCATCCTCAACGTTCTTTTCCATGGTACGATATCAGCAGCAAAGGCAAGCACGCGTTTCCCCCTTTTTTCCTCTTCCGAAAAGAGTCAAAATTGCAAGAAAAATGTGTCTCTCCCGAATTGGTGAAAGAGTTTGGATTTTTGAATTTCGAATGGACCCTTGTTTATCCCAAATTTTCATTTGTTTCCCCCCCCCCCCCATTTTTGGAACCCTAAGCTTCCCCTCCATAAGTAGTTTCTTACTGTTCATTGTTTGGGGGGATGTTTTGGATGGAAAAAAAATTACCAAGAACATCTTGAGAAAATTAGTTAAAAATAGACATTAAATACCTTTCAAAGCAGAGGAGGTAACTAGTTTTTCAATATTTGGGGCTTAATATTCTGTCCAGATTTCCTTATTGTTGCTAGTGTTTGAACTTCATGGTGGAAGAATCATAGTTGTTGGCTTGTTGTCCCCGTTCGCTGCTCATCAAAATGTATACAACTCACAACTCTTTTATTCAACTACTTTCAGTAAAGGCTCAAACTCGAGTTATGTTCTATGTGTTAATCGATTCGTGCTCATATGAGGTGTTTGAGGTTAGATGTGGTATGCAATCTTCATCTTATTTCTTCGAGATTGAATGTGTGCTTCGTTTTCGAGTTGTCTCAATATCCATTTGAGTTTGTCTTACTTGTTGATAATGTTTTCAGATGTAGAGTTTGTTGTATTCACTTTATGTTTCCTTTACTTGTTGACCGCATAGATATTGCTCTGGTCATATTTTATCGAGATGGTGTTATTTATTCATCACATGTTTCAGAAGGTGTCAAAAATTTGTTCTTCTTTTTCTAGAATCTATTTTCGAGTTTAAAACAATAGTTTGGTCGGATAAGTGGAGCCTAGCTTTTGTATTGGTTGCCTTACAAGATGATTAATTCCTCTGTTTTTGTTTGTTGGATCTTTCTTCCTCTCGTTTATATGTTGTTTAAGTCCAGTTTGAATGTGTTGTTCTCCAGAAATTTTGCTATTGTCTCTGTTCTGTTCTGCCTTGTTCATTAGAGGAGTGTGTGTCAATCACGGTGCCCAAAGTCCCTCTCGTTCATGTCTTTTTTTTCTTTCTTTTTTTCTTCTGTGATTCTCCACTAGTATTAAGTGCTGATTTGGTCCTTGTTAATATACTTAGTTTTTTTTCATGTCATGGGATTTTGTCGTCATCTTCCTCAACTATAAAAATATAATAATAATATAAGCTTCATTTATTCTTCATCAATTGTCATCCACTAGAAAGAAAATTCCTTCACTTCTGTTACTTTGAGTTATTGTAAATTAGTATTTGTTCATTATGTTTCAACTTTTAAAGTTTCGAATTTTCTTAGCCACTTTTTATTTGCCAATAAGATACGACGTAGCTTATGTTTTAAAAAACTCGGGTGGCATGGTAAATTGTTTATTCTTGAAATTTTGTCTCTGTTTAATGTCTGGCAATAGTCAATAGTCGCCTAAAGTCATTAAATCCTTTACATTGGAATAGAGTTTGTGAACTTTTCTTTCGAGTGCTTAAAAAAAAAAAATAATAATAATAATAATAATAATAACAATAAGACTGAGAATAGTGGTAGAATGATTTTGTTTTGTTTGATATTTATCCGTATTAAATGAATGAGCGGCTACTTACATTCTGTCTTTTTTATGCATGTGAAATTTATCTTAGTTCATTATGAACTCCTATTTCCTCCCTTAGCATCCCGAGAGAGCCGTAAGGGCTCTAATTTCTTTATCAAGTCAGCCAGCCATTAAAATTCGGCGAACAGGTCCTGAAGTTGAAAGAAGCAACATATCGAGAAATTGAAAAAATTGGGCTTAAAAAGGCCCACTCTTCTTTAAGAAGTTGTATTTTGTTATTTCAGGCCTAAGCCCCTTGTTATTTTAAATTGCTATTATTGTGTTAGTTTATGACAGGTGGAAGAATTGGGCCTAAGGCCCAAAAATAGAAAAAATATTTCTATTATGTTAGAATAGGACAGGTATAAATGATTTAAATGGGCCAAAGGCCGAAAACTGAAATCAAGCCCAAGTACTGGCCAAACGGACAGGAAAACCAGACTTGGGTCCAAGTCTCTCTCTTAATTTATTATGTTTGTTTATTTGTTATCGATTTTAAGGTTTCTAACATTCAAACCCCCAAAAGACACTCATTTTGAATTAATCACTTAACTAAATTATTCGTCTCTTACTTGACTTAAAAAATAAATAAATAAGTTTACAAAATACTTCACTGAAATAATATTGCAATATTTTTCTATTTCTCTCTTAAAATGGTCCTAACTATAAAATAGTTCAGTTTTGCAATTCAAGCTAAGTTAAAATTATTTTAGCCAAATAATTAATTGCCGGATAACCACGTATTGGCGGACATATCGGGTGCTTTCAAACCCTTCCCGAAATGCTAATAAGAACCCCGAACCCCTTTAAATATTTTCAATTGATTTCCTGTTTTAATCTATTAAAAATCAATTTTCTTAATTTTACCTTAAAAATTAAGTGGCGACTCTAAAACTAGTCTAAAATATTTTTTTAAATAAAACAAGTATGTTAAGGTTACAAATGATGAAATCATGAGAGAGTTTTATTGGTGAAAACTCTAACTGGGCGTCATAAGGCGAATGTGAGTTGAGAGAAACAAAAATGAGTCTTATTGGTGAAAATTATAAGTGGGCACCGTAAGGGGAAAATGAGCAGTGAAAAATAAAAATAAAAATAAACATGAGAGTCTTATTGGTGAAAACCCTAATTGGGCATCATAAGGCGAATATGAGTGAGAGAAATAATAATGAGAGAGTTTTATTGGTGAAAACCCTAACGGGCACCATAATGCGAAGGTGAGTTGAGAGAAATACAAATGAGAGAGTTTTATTGGTGAAAACCCTAACGAACACCGTGAGGCGAGTGAGAGTTGAAGGAATCAAAATGAAAGAGTCTTAGTGGTAGAAACCCTCATACATCAAAGGCGAATAAGAGTTTGAAATTGATTATGACTTAGTTAAATGTTGGGATTCCACATCAAAATTAGAGGATCAATAATGGTTGATGAATAATTGGATGGACACATCGGGTAATCAATTCACATTGCATGTCATGATCAATAGAGTCGACTACCACACTCAGATAAGTTTTCTTTCTTCCCCTCTCTAAAAGAGACTTTTCTTCGAATCATTTTCTTCTATTCTTGTGTAGTATGTATTTTTCTTCCACTTTTCATCACTTTGCTTCATATGTCCTTGAGTCGAGTCTGTGTCAAGAAGGCGAGAAAGGATTTCAAGACTGGTTACCAACTCTGGATTTTGTACAAGGCAAAGCATCAGGCCAATGAGTTATCATCTGTCGGCAAATTTTGGATTAAGAAGAAGTACATGATTTAATGAAGGCTAAACAATGATTGTCGTGAAATAAAGGCAGATATTTGATTTAAGTCTCTCAGAATGAGCAAATTTGGGTGAAAATACAGTCAATCAATAACGAACACTAGGCGTTTGGAAATAAGTAAAACATGACAAGTACTTGAGCAATCCTTGTCAAAAGGCAGAACTACCCACCAACTACCACATTTTCAAACTCACAAATTTTCTTTGTTGAAGCAGGGGTACAAGTTATTTCAAGATGAAAGATTCGAAAAAAAGACCTAGATGTTCAATTTAGTCTACAAAGAGCAAAATGACAACATTGCAATAACGGTTTGTGAAACCCAATTACAAGGTAATTGGCCAATATATATATAAATAGCAATTACTTGAGAGATTGAATCTACTTTTATTGAATATTCCGAAAATAATTTGGATAACACTCACAAAGATATAAAAATAAAAAATTATGGTCCATACTTGGGTAAATGTTTTGTTTGTATTATTAGTCTACCGAACGTATTATAGCAGGACCCTCATGAATAATAGGATTAGCAGGACCTTCCTGGATAATGGGACTAGCAGGACCTTCCTGGATAATGGGATTAGCAGGAACCTCCTGGATAATGGGACTAGTAAGACCCTCTTGGATAATGGGACTAGCAGGACCCTCCTGGATAATGGGACTAGACTAACATAATTTAATTTAACCGGTTCATCATGAGGAATAGAGTTGGTGTAAGCACGCATAAGCCCTCTGAAGACTACATCGCAACAAAGCTCGAGTCGTTCAAAGTCTCGATTCAGAGCTAAGCACCATCTTTTATTTCTCTCACAAAATTTTCTTTGATATAAACTGGGGCAAAATTTTGTGTTATTTCTTTATTTATTTTAATTTTAGCAATTCAGGTAGAATGAGGTCAATCCACATTTCAAGCTCAAGATCTTATTTGAAAAAGAGTCTAATTTTTAAGTTCATTTTCAATTGAAGAAGCAAAAGCTCATCCTAAAAACACGATCAATATCCAAGTACGAGTAAAAGGAACCTACATGGAGAAAGGCGTTTACCTTCAAATTCACTCGAGATGAAAGTAAATATCTCGCAACTTGAATGACATGAAGACCCGACTCAAGATTCAAGAGAAGCTACATAGATAGGATTTTGTACTTGTATTTTCTTTTAATTTTCAGTCTTTCATTTTCCATGTAAAATAGGATCCGCGAACTGGAGCCTCGAGGGGACCTCACTTGACCCCCAACTCATCATTTCATCTCCTTGAACTACACGTGACCTGATTCCCTTACAACCTGGGATATGTAGGTTATCCAAAACAAGGCTCGGTCGCATATTTTCTTTCAAAAAAGAGTCCGGTCAAAACTTGTCGCTTTGTCTACTTCTTTGTCTGAAAACTCTTCGTGTTTCCAGTCAAAGAAGGGAAAACTGTAGACATGTAATTTTTGACCGAACTTAAATTTTACACCCTTTTTAGAGCTTAAATATTTTTATTAAAATATAAATTAAATATTTTGACTTTTACCCTATTTTATTAACTTTATTTTAAAAGATTTGAAAACAACAAAAATAGAATCACGGTTTTAGATAAAGTTTTATTTTCAGGTGTTTAAAAAGAAAAGAAAATGTTCAAAAAATATATGTTTTCTTTTAATGTATATTTAATAAATGAACTAGTGTTTTTTAATTATATTTTTTTTTAATTAGCTATTTAACTTTTTTTTATATATTAATTTAAAATAATTAGTTAATATAGTTAATTATTATATTTTATATTTATATATACCTACCCACTCTACCCACTACCCCACTTACCCAACTCACAACAACAACACAAAATATTACATATATACATATCCCTATTATATTATATACACCCAGACACGTAGGAAAACAAAAACAGGAAAAGAGGAACAAAAAAGGGTTTGATTCTTTTTCGGAAAAGAAATAATCAGCAATACCAGACACCCCCACGCTCCCACTTCCTCACAACTCTCTCACACTCTCCACTTCACACGACTAGAGGAAGAAAAAGTCAATAACCAAAAGAGACCCACTCACATATGTACCAAAAAATCTGTAAAAAAAAAAAGAAGAAACATATCCTATATACATATATACACAACATAACACACCAAAAGAATGGGAGATTAGGGATAAAAAACAAACAAAATAATACGGAGATTTGAAAAAAAGGGATTGAGTTGAGTTTTTTCGTTTACGGCTTCAAGTTCGCGGATTCAAAAGGCTGCTATTATTAACATTTTTTTAAAAATCAATAGATTGTGAGGCATTGTTTTTCGTGGTTTAACCTTTACAAGAGGTAACATTTATTCTTTCTTGGTGTAATTTAATGATCATGATCATTCAAGATTTGATTCCAATGTTATAAAGTTATTCAAATTCTATGTTTGTTCAACATTTTCATTATAATATTGAAATACGGTAAATATGTGTATATTGTTAAATTTAGAATAAATTATGTATAGTATCGTATGTTTTGAAAGAATAATTGATGATGTCATTATTAGTGTCTATATAGCTAATTTTTCAAGACTTGTGTCTAAATGTTCAAATAAGTTTTGAGAGTGGCTATTTTGCCAACTCTCCCAACTAACCTTCACATTATTCACACAAACTATCCCCCCCCCCCCAAAAAAAAATTGTGTTCAAGACCTGTGTTTGCGTTTTCAACTTATTCACCCCCAACGTAGGTGTTTACTAATCATCAAATATTTGGATGCTTTGAGGTGACATTACCTCCTTCTGGTTTTGGATTAGCTATTGTGTCACTAGGAATAGTGCCTTTTAGCCTTTGATTTATTTTGACTCACATTCGGCTTTGTTGAGTACCCTTTTGGTAGGAGGTATTAATCAAATTAGTCCATGGATTAAAATTTAGTCCAATAAAAACATTATTTGGTTACTTTATTTAACCTAATCCATGGAATAGTTATACCTCATACAAGGTCTTATTTTAACCCTAGAAAAGGGACGGATAACTAATCCAAGGTTTAACAATCCTTGGATAAGACCCCTAAATGACTAAACTATCCCCAAATCTTTTTTCCTAAATTTCTTATGTAATTTAATG
>JAJOOP010006427.1:0-20613 GCA_029582705.1 Solanum chacoense | reverse complement strand
ACGTCGTTTTAGTCAGTTTTAGCCTAGTAACTTAATTAGAACTTACCCAACTGAACTCATTATCCAAAATTTATCAAAGTTGAATAAAAAAGAGAAGAAAGAGTCGACCAACCCTCCCCAAGAATGCTGCAAGGTTTCCTCCAGTTCCACCCCAGAAATTGAATGCTTTCTCCGTGAAATTTGTCACCAGATATGTGGGATTTCACTAGTAGGTTCCTTTTACCCATTTGGTCCTTAGAATTCAGTCAGATTATGGATTCTCTATACCATGTTTAGACCTAGGGTTTCTAGAACTTTAGATTATTATTGTGATTCAGCTGTTATACTAATCCAAATAAGAATATCATGTTTTTGAGGAATTGTTGCTTAGTTCTTGCATGAAACTCAGAACCCTAGATGTGTAGATTAGTTTAGTTCATGAATTACACTTCCTAGGTCAGTTTATTCAGATATACATGCCCAAGTTAAGAATGCTTCATTATCACTATATTAATGTTGCATTTAAAGTTAGCATGTCAGTATTTTGAACTATTCAGTATTACAGAAATTCAGTTATATTATGTTTCTTACATAATTAGTTGGGAATAGGCTTAATACCGAGTGCACTAAGGGTCAGTCACCCTGATAGTCCCAGAACTACGTGCCTGTAGGATAAGTCCCTTATTTCGGCAACATATTTAGTGATCACTCCAGTCATGCCTTTATACCCCTGGCAAGGTATATTGGGTCCTATCGATGGGGTGATATGTTGCACTTCACAAATAGTTCTCGTGGTTTTATGTCGGTTAATAGTAGCTCCCACAGTAAGTTTCTAGTGCATTGACGATGTTATAAGTTATAGTTCAATATTCAGCCTCAACATGTTTATACTTGGTCATTGAATTCAGTTAGCTCAGTATTCAACATATTTCAGTATTTACATCTTGTTCATATTATATCCTTGCTCTTATTACTTTTTTCAGTTATGTATATGTTATTGAGCTTTATCCTATCCTGCGTGCTTTGTACATTTCAAGTACTGACACATCCTCTATGCTACATCTTCCCGTTATGTTGGTTCAGGTCCTCAACATTTAAATCTTGCATACATTGATTCCCGATCTCCAGTTCAGCAATATCAGTGGTGAGTCATCATTATTCGAGGACGATTGACATTTTATTTTTCTATTTTAAGTCTTTCAGATTTCAGTTTTGCTAGAGTTAGTTGGTGCATGCCCCTTTAGTTAGTTAGAGGATTATATTCAGACATAGCTTAGATTCGGTTTTAGTTGAAGTTGATCTTTCAATTTTCATTAAACTCTATTTTATATATTTAGACTGAGAATGGGTATTCCCCACCATTTCACTTTATGTCATGTTTTAAGCTTCTGCACAAAATTTCTATTTTTCAGAAAATCTTTAAGTGTGCTTATGATATGCCAGCAGGGTTAGCTTGGGGTCACTCGTGATCCTAGGTCCTGTGTTTATGCCCAGGGGATAGCCTCGAGGTGTGACGAACTTGGTAAGAGAGCACTAGGTTCAAGATTCCTAAGATATATAAAAAGCCAAACTAAGTAGATTCCATTTCATGACTTTGAAGTGCGCCACACCTATGAAGGGGAGGCTATGAACTGTTTTAGGAAAAAATCACTTTCTTGATATTCTTATCAGGCGCAGGTACGATCTTCTTTCTAATCCATCGTTATGCGTTTTCATATCATGCCTCCTCGTAGAGCTTACCCAAGAAATGCTAATGTCATAGCCCAAGGGTATACCCTAGGTGTAACATGGCGTACTTGACCCCGAAGGGGTCTCATACAAGATCTTACCAAAATCATAAAATAGGTAATAGAAAATACAGGAAAATTTAAAACTTCTTTAGATCCATACCATCAAAAATATTTTGATAAGCAAGTGGAAGTCTTTACTACTCATTTGTCTCAAACCATCTATTAAACTCTAGAATAAAAGTCTTGGAACGCGGCCCATATACAAGTCTAAACCATAAAGAAATGACATAAAGGAAAGATGGGTTTGCCCTCGAAGATATGATGACTCACAAAATCTTCAACTCTTCTTGCTTCTTAGAAACCTAGCCTCCAAAGGAACTCAATCTCCGAAACCCTACAGTTGATTAGAATGTAGGCAAAGTATGCGTTAGTACAAAATGTACCTTGCATGAAAGCTGGCATAACAACATAAGAACATCTCAAAATGGTTAGTCAACATAGGACATAAGCATAAGAGATAATAACATAGTCATAGCATATATTCCAAAATAAGCATCATATAATAATATGCCAACATAAGACATAATTAATGAGCATAGGAGATAAATCATGTTCATGGCATAATCTCTACTTAGACCTTCAAACCACATTCATTAACGCTTAGTCTTTCATACAAGAGAATTATCCCTCAAGAATCCTCAAGGTTCACTTGTTCAAGGCATGAATGACATCCCATAATACCATCCAAGCTAAGTGCCCCTTTTTTGTCATTCTTGGGCATAGTCCACAATAAGGGTCAAGACTTAGGTTTTCATGTCATAAGAGCACTATAATCCTAAGTAACCTCAAAGAACACTTGTGCAATGTATGGGTGGCATCCCAAAATACCACACAAACTAAGCATATCCTTAAAGTCACCATATTCGTATTTACGATCTCTAGGCGTCATTATTGACCTACTTCAGATAGACAAGGAACTATCAACTTGAGTCAATTATATCATGGAAGGCAACTATGGAAACAATCAAAGATAAGCATATATCACAAAAGAGAACACTTCATAAGTAGCTTCAAGTCATACATGTTCCATGTATGAATAACATCCCATACTACTATTCGCACTAACTACTTCTTTAAGCTAATCATACTCAATGATTACTAGTTATCATTCTAGACCATTACGGAATAGCACCATACTAGGCTAAACCTAACTACCATAGTAAAACACACTTTCATGCAAACCAAGCTATACAAGGAAAAGTACAAGTAACCCAACCTAGCTACCATGCAAACATTCAATATGATGCATGCTACCCTTAGGGGAGTATGAATCCTCAACCCTAAGCTATACTTAGCAGAGTATGGTGTCTTAATCCTAAGTTACTAAGAAATGGTCTTGGACTAACTAAGTCATGCTACCATGAAGGCATTCTAGCAATGCTAATTCAAGCTACCCTTAGGAGAGCATAGATCCTCAATCCTAGGCTACCATGCCTACACTAATTAAAGCTACCATGAAATGTATCCTACAAATGCTAATCCAAGCTACCAAGACACCTTCTATCCCATGTTACATAAGTCAAACTATTCATGAAGGGGTCATATGTAGCAACTTCAAGCTATTTTATTCTAATAAGCATGATTCATTTTAGGTGATTACACTTTCACTATAGGACCATTCTATGTGAGAATACCTTTCACATTCTACATACATGCATTCATATATTTCTAGGTAGGTCATTTCGGTAAAAGCCTTCAACAACAACACTATCTATCTTTTATACCAATTTTATGCAAGCTATCTCATCATATTAGACTTACTTTATAAGCCCTAGTGATCAACATTATGACAGTCAAGCCCTACTATCAAGCTTTACTCCAAAATTATCATACTAGACCAGATCACTTGACATATTAGTCAGAAACATTAGTCATAGGAAATTCTAAGCATAATTCATCATAAAGTCCCAATATCAATCACTACAATTCTTGATCTAGCATACATTCAGAAATCTAGTTCAATTCATTATTTCACATTTCTATTCTTGAATAAGTTCCATACATGATAACAATTCTAGAAAATCTCTCAACAATCATGAATTTCTATCCACAAGGCATAAACCCACATACTTTGATTTCTAGGGTTAACCAAGGAATTCACATAAATTTTTATAATATCATGATTCAACACTAAATTAACCATAAATAAGTATTATCCAATCAATTTGAATCATACCCAACTAAATCCCACACATTGGAAGTAACCCTAGCTTAGATTGGGGTTCTTCTTCACAAATTTGGGGAATTTCTAAGGGACTTTATGGGTGGAAGAACTCATAGATGAATAAACCAAACATACCTTTAATCAATGCCATAACCCAAATTTAGCTTCCTTCTCTTCTTCTTCTTCTTCTTCTTGAGCTTTTCTAGAGAGAGAAATATTTGAGAGGGGACTGATTTGGGTTTTAATTCTAATTGACCTAGTTGGGGTGTTTTAATGGCATAAAATACTTTATATAGGTGAATAAAACACATATAAAATGACCCCCTCTAAAAACTAATTAAAAAGGAATTTACTAAATGACCTTCGACTAGGTAGCCCCTTTCCAGGGGCCACGACCATCTTTACGAGCCGTCAAGGGCACCACGGCCTGTGGTGGTGCCCGTGGTCCCTTGACCAGTAGCTGCCCTCAACTTGCAAAGTTCCCAAAATGCTAAGTCATGGCCACGAGACCTCTCACGATCCGTAGTCAAGCCAATGGGTCGTGGTGATGGTCGTGGGCTTAGGGCAGTTGCTAGGCCTCAAGGCCTTGCCTCTCACACGCCTAAGGGGTCTTCACGAGCCCCTTCACGGACCGTGGTCATGTCCCTTGGTCGTGAAGGTGGTCGTCGTCCTTGGCAGTTCTTGGCCAAGGTTGGGGCTGCCTTGCCCTTTGGCTTAGGCTTTGTCCCTAAGCCTTGGTCGTTGCCCTTGCAACCCTTTCCCAAACCTTAGACAATCTTCTAAACGACGGGGTCTAACACGTACCTTGATGTTTAACCACTAAACACCTCATTCTAAGTACGTGAAGCCTCATCTATGACTCTAATCCACATATATCAAACTCTAGAACCCTCGCTTGAGCCCCTAGTTAGGTCTACTAGTTTCCGGGGTATTACAATATCTCCCGCTTGGGAACATTCATCCTCGATTGACATTTCTAAACACTTCTTAAAAGAAACGACTCTAGACTAGAAGCCCATCATGCATGGCCTACATCTAAATACACACAACCAAACAAGGAAACTTCAATCCCAAGCTAAACATATTCAATGCAACACAAGGGAGTAGGAATTACATCTAACAACCCAAAATGCATGAAAATCCATACCTACTCATTTTCAAGGAGGAACTAACATCTCCTATGCTATAACATGAGATAAAACAATGCATGTAAGTCATTTCTAACAAGATCTAAGCATTTTCATGAACATGCATATAAGGAAATCATGGCAACACATAATCACATAATAACCTTATTAGATAGGCACACTATCTACCCCTTGGGAGTAAGCCTACACAAGCTCTTCTAAACATCAATCACAGTAAGACAACTTCAAATCCCAACATAACAAGTCACAAAAGACAAGAAATCTGGAAAATTTACTAAAGCATAAAACACATACCGGAAGGGACATGATGAGATCACTCTTGACTTTCTCTAGGTTGGAGAGCATAAAACCTATTCTTCTTTTGAGGCTCCACATCCCCACTACTAGAGGCAACTATTTTACCATCTCTTCTTGTAACCTTAGCCTTTGCACTATTCTTCATCTTGTGGCCACTCTCACCACAACCAAAGCAACCATCTCTACCGGTTAAACACTTACCTCCATGCCTTCTACCATATCTAGCACAAGAGGGCCATAGGGACTCATTACTTATCCCTTGTGGCCTAGGGGTAGACACTTTCTCCTCCTTATGCTTATGAGCATTAGAAAAGCCTTGTTCGGAAAACCTTTGTCGATTCCTAGAACGACTATGTCCATCGGACCCATCAGAAAGACTTATCATAATCCCCCCAAGACCTAGTTTTCTCCCTAGCATTTTCCTCTTCAAGCTTTTCTTCTTCCATTCGTTGAGCATACACCATAAGGCATGAGATATCCATATCATCAAGGAGCATTGTCGTACGACATTATATTGACACTAATTTGGACACACCCGTCACATACCTATTCATCATATCCCTTTGATTTTCTCCCAAAGATGAAGCATACTTAGATAAAAGGGTGAATTTCAAGGAGTACTCTTTAACACTCATATTACCTTGCTTAAGGTTGATGAATTCTCCCAATTTGGCTTCTCTCAACTGCCGGGGAAAGAACCTATCTAGAAATGCTGACTTAAATGCTTACCACTCTAAAGGACCCGCCTCTACCGGCCTAGAATCTTCTATTGCTCATACCAAATTTGGGCAACATCCTTCAATTGGTAAGTAGGTAGTTCCGCTTTCTCTATAGAAGTTACCCCCGTGGCAACAAGTGTCTTATAAACCTATTCTATGAACCCATTAGGATCCTCTTCAATCATGGAACCACTAAACTCCAGAGGGTTCATCCTCAAAAACTCCCTTATCCTAGAAGCACCCATCCCCCTTTTTGGGTTTGCCAGAGCCACCACCTCTCTTTTGGCTTGCGCCGTTAAGGCTTGAGCCAACAATTACATAGAAGCCCTAAATGCTGCAAGAATGGCATTTCCAATTGGAGGGTCATTTGGAACTTGAGGAGGAGCTTGGTGTGGAACTTGGAGAGGAACCTCTTCGTCCACATTACCTTCCTCTTCTCTCCTAGTATTTTCCCTTGTATTAGCCATACCCTGAAAAATAATGGCACGGTTTAGAAGAAAGACCTACTAAAGCCAAGCTCTATGGCATGACTAATAGAATGAAGAAGTGAGATTTTTCCTAAACATCCAATAGCCTCCTATTCATAAATGTGGCGCGGTTCACATTGAAGAACAAGTATCTACTAGACGTGGTTTGAGACAATCCAATTACTATTTTAAACCTTGTGGTCTGATACCAAGTTTGTCATGACCCAAAGGGTATACCTTAGGTGTAACATGGCGTACTTGACCCCGAAGGGGTCTCATACAAGCCCTTAGCATAATAATAACATAGGTAATAAAAATACGAGAAAATTTAAAGCTATTTTTGATCCATACAATCGAAAACATTTTTATAAGCAAGCGGAAGTCTTTACTACTCATTTGTTTCAAACCATCTATTAAACTCTAGAATAAAAGTCTTGGGATGTAACCCATATACAAGTCTAAAACATAAAGAAATGACATAAAGGACAGATGGGTTTGTCCTCGAAGCTATGAGGACTCACAAAATCTTAAACTCTTCTTTCTTCCTAGAAACCTAGCCTCCAAAGGAACTCAATGTTTGAAACCCTACATTTGATTATAATGTACGCAAAGTATGCATTATTACAAAATGTATCAAGTATGAAAGCTGGCATAACAACATAAGAACATCTCAAAATGGTTCGTCAACATAGGACATAAGCATAACAGATAATAACATAATCATAGCATAATCTCCAACATAAGCATCATATAATCATAAGCCAACTTAAGAAAAAATTAATTAGCATAGGAGATAAATCATGTTCATGGCATAGTCTCTACTTAGACCTTCAAACTACATTCCTTAACCCTTAGTCTTTCAAACTACAGGAGAACTATCCCTCAAGCATCCCCATGTTACATTTGTGCAAGGCATGAATGGCATCCCATAATACCATCCAAGATAAGTACCCCTTTTTGGCCATTCTTAGGCATAGTCCATAACAATGGTAAAGACTTAGGTTTTCATGTCATTAGAGCACTATACTCCTAAGTAACCTCAAAGCACATGTGCAATGCATGGGTGGCATCCCATAATACCACACACTAAGCATATCCTTGAAGTCACCATATTCATAATTACCATATCTCGGTGTCACTATTAACCTACTTCATATAGATAGGGAACTATCAACTTTAGTCAATCATATCATGGAAGGCACATATGGCAACAATCAAAGCTAAGCATACATTACATAAGAGAACACTTCATAAGTAGTTTCAAGTCATACTTGTGCCATGTATGAATAGCATCCCATACTACTATTCACACTAAGTACTTCTTTAGGCCATCATACTCGATGATTACTAGTTATCATTCTATACTATTAAGGATTGCACCTTACAAGGCTAAACCTAACAAACATGGTAAAACACACTATCATCAAAACCCAACTATACAAGGAAGAGTACAAGCAACCCAACCTAGCTACCATGCAAACATTCAATATGATGCATGTTATCCTTAGGGGAGTATGAATCTTCAACCCTAAGCTATCCTTAGGAGAGTATGGTGTCTCAATCCTAAGCTACCATGAAATGGTCATGGCGTAACTAAGTCATGTTACCATGAAGGTATTCTAACAATGCTAATTCAAGCTACCCTTACGAGAGCATTTATTCTCAATCCTAGGCTACTATGCCTACACTAATTCAAGATACCATGAAAAGCATCCTACAAATGCTAATCCAATCTAACCTTAGGAGAGTATGGTTCCTCCATCCCAAGATACCATGAGAACCTTCTTTCCCATGCTACATAAGTCAAACTATCCATGAAGGGATCATATGTCACAACTTCAAACTATTCTATTCGAACAAGCATGATTCATTTAAGGTGATTAAACTTTCATACTAAAACCATTCTATGAGAGAAGACCTTTCACATTCTACATACATGCATTCATATAGTTCTAGGTAAGTCATGTGGGTAAAATCCTTCCACCACAACATTATCTATCTTGTATATCAATTTCACGCAAGCTATCTCATCATATTAGACTTACTCTATGAGCCCTAGTGATCAACATTATGACATTCAAGCCTTACTATTAAGATTTACTCCACAATCATCATACTAGTCTAGATCACATGACATATTAGTCACAAGCCTTAGTCATAGGCAATTCTAAGCATAATTCATCATAAAGTCCCAATTTCAATCTCTACAATTCATGATCTACCATAAATTCATAAATATAGTTCAATTCATCATTTCATATTTCTATTCTTGAATAAGTTCCATACATGATAACGATTCTAGAAAATCTTTCAAGAATCATCAACGCACATACTTTAATTTCTAGGGTTAAGCAAGGTAGTCACATAAATTCATCATAATATTAAGAATCTACACTAAATTAACCATAGATAAGTATTATCCAACCAATTGGAATCATACCCAACTAAAACCCACGCATTGGAGGTAACCATAGCTTAGATTGGGGTTCTTCTTCACAAAATTGGATAATTTCTAAGGGACTCTATGGGTGGAAGAACCCATAGATGAATAAGCTAAACATACCTTTAATCAAAGCCCTAACCCAAGCTTTCAAAAATGGAGGTTGTTCTTTTCCTAATCTTCCTTTTCTTCTTCCTGTTCTTCTTCTTAATCTTTTGTAGAGAGAGAAATATTTGAGATGGGTGTGATTTGGGGATTTGCTTATAAATGACTTAGTTGGGGTGGTTAATTACTTAAAATACTTTATATAGGTGAATAAAACCAATATAAAACGACCTCCACTTAAAATTAATTAAAAAGGAATTACTAAAATGACCCTCGACTAGGAAACCCCTTGCCAGAGGCCACGCCCATCTTCACGAGCCATCAAGGGCACCACGTCCCATGGTGGTGCTCGTGGTCCCTTGACCAGTAGCTCCCCTCAACTTTCCATGCTCCCAAAATGCTAAGTCATGACCACGAGACCTCCCACAATCCGTGGTCAAGCAAACGGGTCGTGGTCTTGGGGCAGTAGATAGACATCAAGGCCTTGCCTCCCTTATGCCTAATGGGTCTTCACGAGCCCCTTTACGAACCGTGGTCATGACCACTAGTCATGAAGGTGGTCGTGGTCCTTGGTAGTGCTTGGCCAACGTTGGGGCAGCCTTGGCCTTTTGCTTAGGCTTTGCCCCTTACCCTTGGACCTAGCCCTTGCAACCCTTACCCAAACCTTACATATTCTTCTAAACTACGTGGTCTAACACATACCTTGACATTCAACCACTAAACCCCTCATTCTAAGTACGAGAAGTCTCATCTACGACACTAATCCACATATACCAAACTCTAGAATCCTAGCTTGGGGCTCTAGTTAGGTCTACTAGTTTTTGGGGTATTACAACTAATGTGCGCAATGCTCACATAGTTCCTCCAGTCCCAGATTAGAAAGTTTCGAATGCAGAGTTTCGGAACGCCATTCAACTTTTCACACAGAGTGTAGCTAACCAGAACAATCAGGGGGTAGCCTTGGGGCGTGATAGTATACACTACATGGAATTTTACTTTTAAAATCTAATTCTTAATGACGAGATATGAATCTTGTCGTTAAAGTGTATTTATAGCGACTAAATATTTTTTCCGTCATTAAAAGATCAATTTTCAGTTTAAAATTAGCAAAAAATTAAATATCCTGATGTTAAAAACATCATTATCCGGTTGTTAATAATAACATAATGGCGAATATACATTAATAATTTCCCTATTTTTTCTCAACCACACACGACATACACCACCCCTCCTCTCCATAAAAAATAGTGCACATACCCCACTCCTCCTCTCCATAAGAAAATAGATTCACTAATGATATTTCTGATCTTCTATCATTCTTTTAGATAATCCTAACTGAAGCACAACTTCTCTCTAGTACAAGTAGAGAAATTTGAGTAAAATCTGCAATACATACTTCTGTCCAATTCTATTTGAGATTTGGGGATTTTTTATTTTGCCCAGGTCTGTATTAACCCTAAATTTATCTATCCGTAGGGCTCCCTCAGTTTCAAATTAAGAGTGTCAATTTGTTGGAAGAAACTTAGCCAGAGGACAATAAACAAACATATAAGATCAAAATGAACAAGGTATGTCAATTTCAATGTTTATTAAGAGAAACTAGACCGAAGGTCTCTCAGTTCCTTCTATTTAATTAGGCAACCAAATCTCTCTATTTTAATTGTAGAACACATTCTAATTTTCCTTAAAGAGAACCAATCTTCTCTTCTTACTGCTTATGGGCTTACTAGTTTGTTCAACACTTGCGTTTTCTTCTCTTCAAGGTAAGTTTGTGTTATTTTCAGTCTCAATTGCTTTGTGGAATGTCAATTTTTTTCAAATTCTTTATTTTTCCTAATTTTTGAGTATCCATTTAGGTTTTTTTTTCCGTTTATTTTAACTAAATGTTATTCTGATTTGTGCACTAGTATAGTTTAGTCATATCTTTAATTATGTTCATGTTGCAAAAGATTCGTACGTATTTAACCAAGCCATTGTTATAAAACTTGTGTTCCATACTTTCATCAAAATTCTGTTTGCACCAACAACACCTAAAGTGGCCAAGAACTTTGAATTTTTATAGGGAACTGTCAATTGGAAGTCTAATTCTCGATAGTCTCATAATCAAAAATGATATATTGAAAGTGATTTTTCATTTTACAATGCCAGATCATCCTTGAAGTAATGCATTGGCTATTTCTCTATCTCATAGCAGACTCCGAAGTATTGTGACAAGTGAATTTTCCACTATAGTGGATGGACCGAATTCATAGATCTTCTTATTCATCATAAATTTTGATGCTCATAATTTTCTAAACTACTTGTTAAGGGAAAACTGCTTTAAACCTATTCACTTTCCAATAGCCATTATGAATAAAATTAGTCACTCTTGGGTTCCTCCTCTAGGGAGACTATTGATGGTTCTAGCCAACTACACTTTACTAGTCCAGTTATTGAAACAAATTAAAATCTTCTCAGGCCCAACTTTGCGTAGAATCTACTTAGAACAACTTTCCCTCATTGGTAGCATCCTTCTCCAAGTGTGAAACTGATCAGGGCATTATTTCTTTAATAAGGGCGAGCTATTTGAGTGTAGCTTCTAAAAAGTTTCTAAGCAAATATTTTTTTGTACTGAAGTTCCACTGTATTTTAGGTGAGAAAGGACAAAACACTTCCTATAAAGGTCTGAATCCTACAACTCTCATTAGTGTGAAATCATATGTGTCCATTGCGGGTACATAGTAAAAGATCGATAAGCTAGAATACATGTAGAATGTTGTTATGGAAAGGATTTACAACATTATTTTTTTTAATTTTTTAAGCTGGAAGATGTTGATATGGACTATTTTGTTATGTACATAAAGTAAAATTGTATCACCTAGTTACAAAATTATTGGACCAGGTATCTACATTTATTAACTTTCCTATTGTGTTTCAAGAAATCCACTCTTTCAGCTATCTCTTTATCATTTGTACAAATGTAATCTCTGTATTTTTAGCTGTCTCTCAAAATATTTTTCAGTTTATTCTCGCCAAGTGTGGTAGATTTTATCTCCCCATATAGCTGTAACTAATTCTTTTTAATATTTTTTGAGCGCCTTCCCTTTATCCATATTAAGCTTTTTGTTACCTTCATCTTCTGTACTCCAATTTGATAGTTCTGTCTTCACTGTTGTTTTTTTACAAATAGCATTTCATTTTCAGTACATAGTGAATCATCTGTTGCCTTCATAGAATATTACAAACTACTTTATCCCCCAAAATGAGGCTGCCAGGAGATCGATCGTTGATCTGGACAACTCCTACACTCTCTGGTATGTTGAGTAGTGAGTACATTCTGATAATAGATCTAATCGAGTTTCCAACTTGTTATCTCTACATATACAACACTTGTCATCTTCTAATTGTATTTGTAGTCAAATCTTCCTCTCTTTAGTTAGCAATTTATCTTGATTAGCCAGTTGCTAGCCAGACAATAAATTTTTATCTAGGCTACATGAGTAAGTACCATACCAAGCCTGCTACATTTAGTCGCAACTGCCTACGCATCAATTGATTGTGGTTTCAACTCACAATATATGATACATTGGTAAATAGATAATAGGCCTAATTAGTATATATACCAATATCTCATAGTTAGTGCTGACGTACATTATTCTAATAGCTAGCATTTTTTATATTAAAACCACGAAACTAGTATCTTTACAAGCACCTACAAAGTCACACAGTTATCTACCATACTAAATAAACTAAGAAACATCTAAGATCAAGTGAATACAATGTACTTAGCGATCACTGTACCTAGAACCCATGAAGATTTGGAGCAGGGCCTTGTTTACTAAATTTGTTCTTATAGAACTTATATAGGCAACTTATTGATACTTGCTGGTATCGGCCCTTATGGTGCACCGATGCTAGTACTAGGCTTTAACACATTCGTTCTATGCTCATAAGAAATATGTTTATTTTATTTTCTCCTTGTATATGTTATTTCATCCTTAAAATATGGGTCATGCCTTTACATTGTTAATTCTTATAAAACCTTCTTGAATCTACTATTGCATACTTCTTGACAATATGAAAATGAGACTTGTGTAATATTATAGGATAAATTTGTCAGTGAATCATGAATGATAAAACAGAACATTTCTTGCAACATGTGCAAAGGTTGTTAAATAATTGGAGAGGAACACTACACAAGAATGTGAAGTCTAAGACATTCTGTGATGCTCTAAAAGATGTGTCAAAAGATGTAGACAAGGGTGATTGGGAATGACTTGTTAGAGAGTATTTCTTAAGTGAATAGTCAAACGTATTAATTCATAGCTATGATCTATTAGCAATTTATTTTACTTGGATGACCATAATTTCAATGTTGGTTTGTTGATATAGGAAATAAGTACAAGTAACTCAGTCAATAAATCTTAAGTTGTTTATGCCTCATCGCACTAGTAGTAAGCCAATTAGAGAGATTATTTATGAATTAGTAAGTAAAGCAAGAAACTTTTTAAAAAGCCTCTCCTCTGTAAATTTGATTTCTTTTACCAGTTTATTTATATGTGAAGGGAGGAAAAGATGGTAAGCTACCAAACATGGATACTATCTTCTTTGAGACACGTAAGAAGGATAACAAGCTTGTCGAACTTGAAACAAATGCAAAATATGAATGTTTACTCATAAAGTTCATATTACACCATTAAAGTTTATGTGCTTTATTATTTTAATATGTCTTGTGTTTTATAGGTTGAGATCCAAAAAATGATTCAATCTTAATTCATCTCTTACAAATATTGAGGTCGTTGAGAAGTGCTTTGGACCTCACTGTAAAAGTAATGTGGTTGGATTTGTGGTGGGATAACATCGAAGGTGTTGAAATGGTGGTAACTCTTCAAAGGCAGGGGAAAACGATCGCATTTTCAAGTTCAAATGAGCCCTAAAGCAGGTAAACCCAAATTTTACTGATTTTCGTGTGGATTTTTTGTGATCCTGAATTCCAAAAAAATGGTCGAAATTATTAATTGACATTGGTTAAGACCTTAGTAATGGATCTAGTCATCCCTAGGGGCAAAAAAATTGCATTTAAAAGTTCAAACGAGCCCAAAGAAGGTAAACCCAGATTTTACCAATTTTGGTATGCTATCCATGCATTTTTTGTAATCCCGAATCCCAAAAAATAAATGGCTGAAATTTTTCATGGATGTTCGTTAGGAACTTAGTAATGGAGCCAGATCGTATCCAGAGGCAATTGACCGCATTTTCAAGTTCCAACGTGCCCCAAAGCAGGTAAACCCAGATTTTGCCAATTTTCGTGTGAATTAGTCCATGGATTTTTTGTGAACTTGAATTGCAAAAACAAATGGCCAAAAATTTTCATGGACGTCCGTTAGGACCTTAGTAATGGATCCACTTTATCCTTAGGGGAAAACGACAACATTTTCAAGTTCAAACGAGCCCCAAATTAATTAAATCCAGATTTTGCTAATTTTCGTGTGCTATAGTACATGGATTTTTTGTGATCTCGAATTCCATGAAAATAAGGTTGAAAATTTTCATGGACGTCTGCTAAAACATTAGTAATGGAGTAAGTTTGTCCCTAGGGGAAAACTGTCACATTTTAAAGTTGAAACGAGCCCCAAAGTAGGTCAACTTAGATTTGTTGATTTTAGTATGCATGGATTTTTAGTGATCCCGAATTCCAAAAAAAGAATTGCTAAAATTTTTCATGCACGTCCGTTAAGACCTTAGTAATGGAGCTATTTCATCCCTAGGGGAAAACGGCCGCAATTTCAAGTTTAAAGGAGCCCTAAAGCAGGTAAACCCAGATTTTATCGATATTCGTGTGCTATAGTCCATGGATTTTTTATGATCACGAATTCGAAAAAAAATGGCCGAAAGTTTTCATGGACATCCGTGAATAATGAAGAAAGTTCGTCCCCAGGGGAAAACGACCATATTTTCAAGTTCAAACGATCCCCAAAGCAGGTAAACACAAATTTTGCCAATTTTAGTGTGCTATAGTCCATGAATTTTCTGTGATCCTGAATAAAAAAAATAGTCAAAATTATTCATGAACGTATGTTAAAACCTTAGTAATGGAGCCAGTTCATCCCAAGGGAAAATGACCGCATTTTAATGTTCAAACGAGCCCCAAAGTAGGTAAATCCAGATTTTGCTGATTTTCGTGTGGATTTTGGTGATCCTGAATTCCAAAAAAAATGAATGAAATTATTGATGGACGTCGGCTAAGACCTTAGTAATGGAGCTAGACGTCCCCATGGGAAAACAACCGCATTTTAAAGTTTAAACGAGCCCAAAGCAGGTAAACCTAGATTTTGCCCATTTTGGTATGCTATAGTCCATGATTTTTTTGTAATCCCGAATCCCATAAAATTAATGGCTGAAATTTTTCATGGATGTCCATTATGAACTTAGTAATGAAGCCAGTTCATACCAGGGGAAAACGACTGCATTTTCAAATTCAAACGAGCTCCAAAGCAGGTATGCCTAAATTTTTCCAATTTTCGTATGAATTAGTCCATTGATTTTTTGTGATGTCAAATTCCAAAAAAAATGGCCGAAATTTTTCATGGACATTTGTTAAGACCTTAGTAATGGATCCACTTCGTCCCTAGGGAAAACAACCTCATTTTCAAGTTCAAACGATCCCCAAAGCAAATAAATCCAGATTTTACCAATTTTCGTGTGCTATAGTCCATGGATTTTTGGTGATCCCAAATTCCATGAAAATATGGCTGAAATTTTTCATGGACGTCCGTTAAGATCTTAATAATGGAGCCAGTGCGTTCCCAGGGGTAAACAACCGCATTATCAAGTTCAAATAGGCCCCAATGTAGGTAACCCCAGATTATGCCAATTTTCTTGTGCTATAGTTCAAGATTTTTTTGTGATCCCAAATTCCAAAAAAATATCGTCGAAATTTTTCATGGACATCCGTTAACACCTTAGTAATGGAGCAAGTTTGTCCCCAGGAAAAAACGGCCGCATTTCCAAGTCCAAATGAGCCCCAAAGCAGGTAAACACAGATTTTGCCGATTTTCGTATGCTTTAGTTCATGCATTATTTGTGATCGCAAATTCAAAAAAAAAAGGCCAAATTTTTTCATGGACGTCCGTTAAGACCTTAGTAATGGTGCCAATTCGTCCCAAGGGGCATACGGTCGCATTTTCAAGTTCAACCGTGCCGCAAAGCAGGTAAACCCAGATTTTGCCGATTTTCGTGTGCTATAATAGTCCATGGATTTTTTGTGACCCCGAATTCCAAAAAAATGGCCAAACTTTCTCATGGACATATGTTGAGACCTTAGTGTTGGAGCCAGTTAATCCTTAAGGGCAAACAGCCGCATTTTCAAGTTCATAAGAGACCCAAAGAAGGTAAACCCAAATTTTGTTGATTTCCGTGCGCTATAATATGCTGATATTTTGTGATCCAGAATTCCTAAAAAAAATGGCTAAAATTTTTTATGGACGTCCGTTAAGACGTTAGTAATGGAGCCTATTCGTCCCCAAGGGTAAACAGTCATATTTTTAAGTTCAAACGAGCCGCAAATAAGGTAAACCATGATTTTGTCGATTTTCGTGTGCTATAGTCCATGGATTTTTTGTGATCTCAAATACAAAAAAAAATGGCCGAAATTTTTCATAGACATCCGTTAAGACCTTAGTAATGGAGCAAGTTTGTCCCTAGGGACAAACTGCCGCATCTTAAAGTTCAAACGAACCCCAAAGCAGGTAAACCTAGATTTTGTCGATTGTTGTGTGATACAGTCCATGGATTTTTTGTGATCCCGAATTCCAAAAAAAATGGCTTAACATTTCCATGAACGTTCGTGATGACCTTAGTAATGGAGCTAGTTCATCCCTGGTGCAAACAAGCGCATTTTCAAGTTCAAACGAAGTCAAAGCACGTAAACCCAGTTTTTGCTGATTTTTGTGTTATATAGTTAATGGATTTTTTGAGATCCCTAATTCTGAAAAAAGAATGAACAAAATTTTTCATGGACGCTCGGTAAGACCTTAGTAATGAAGCTAGTTCATCTCCAAGGGAAAACGACCACATTTTCAAGTTCAACGAGCCCTAAAGCAGGTAGACTTAGATTTTATAAATTTTCATGTGCATAGTCCATGGATTTTTTGTGATCCTGAATTCCAAAAAAATGGCTGAAATTTTTTCATGGACGTCCGTTAAGACCTTAGTAATGGAGCTAGTTCATCCCCAATGGCAAACAACTGAATTTTCAAGTTCAAATGAGCTCCAAAGCAGGTAAACACATATTTTGCCGATTTTCGTGTGCTTTAGTTCATGCATTTTTTGTGATCACGAATTCCAAAAAAAATGGCCAAATTTTTTCATGGACGTCCATTAAGACCTTAGTAATTGTGCCAACACATCCCAAGGGGCAAACCACCGCATTTTCAAATTCAACCGTGCCCCAAAGTAGGTAAACCCAGATTTCGCCGATTTTTGTGTGCTATAATAGTCCATGAATTTTTTGTTCTCACAAATTCCAAAAAAAATGGCCAAAATTTTTCATGGACATCTATTGAGACCTTAGTAATCGAGCCAGTTCATCCCCAAGGGAAAATGACCGCATTTTCAAGTTCAAACGAGCCCCAAAGATGGTAAACCTAGATTTTGCTGATTTTTGTGTGTTATAGTATATTGATTTTTAGTGAAATAAGGTGAACCAAGATTTTGCCAATTTTCGTGTGCTATAGTCCATGTATTTTTTGAGATCTCGAATTTCAAAAAAAATGGCCAAAAATTTTCATAGACGTCTGTTAAGACCATAGTAATGGAGCGAGTTTGTCCCTAGGGACAAACTGCCGCATCTTAAAGTTCAAATGAACCCCAAAGCAGGTAAACCTAGATTTTGTTGATTGTCGTGTGATATAGTCCATGGATTTTACGTGATCTCGAATTCTAAAAAAAATGCCTTAAATTTTCCATGGATGTCCGTGATGACCTTAGTAATGGAGCTAGTTCGTCCCGGGTGCAAACAACCACATTTTCAAGTTCAAACGAGGTCAAAGCATGTAAACCCGGATTTTACTAATCTTTGTGTTATATTGTCAATGGATTTTTTGTGATCCCTAATTCTAAAAAATTAATGGCCAAAATTTTTCATGGACGTCTGTTAAGACCTTATTAATGGAGCAAGTTCATCTCCAAGGGCAAACAACCGCATTTTCAAGTTCAGCGAGCCCTAAAGCAGGTAGACTTACATTTTGTATATTTTCATGTGCTATAGTCCATAGATTTTTTGTGATCCTGAATTCCAAAAGAAATGGTTGAAAATTTTTCATGGACGTCCGTTAAGACCTTAGTAATGGAGCCAGTTTGTCCCCAAGGGAAAACAACCGAATTTTCAAGTACAAACGACCCCCAAAACTAGGTCAACAAAGAATTTACCAATTTTCGTGTGCTATAGTCCATTGATTTTCTATGATCCTGAATTAAAAAAGATATGGTCGAGGATTTTTATAGACATCCGTTATGATCTTAGTGATGGAGTTAGTTTGTCCTCAGGGGTAAACAACTGCATTATAAAGTTCAAACGAGCCCCAATGCAGGTAAAGCATATTTTTGTGATCCCGAATTCTAAAAAATAAAAGGTCGAAACTTATCATGGACGTTTGTTAAGACTTTAGTAATTGAGACAGTTTGTCCCAGGGGCAAATGACCGCATTTTCAAGTTCAAACGAGCCCTTGAGAAGGTGAACCCTATTTTTGTCGATTTTCATGTGTCCATAGATTTTTGTTATCTCGAATTCCAAAAAATAAATGGACTAAATTTTTAATGAACATCTGTTAAGACCTTACAAATGGAGCAAGTTCGTCCCTAGGGGAAAATGGCTGCATTTTCAAGTACAAACAAGCCACAAAGCAGGTTAACCCAGATTTTGGATTTTCCATGTGCTACAGTCCATGGATTTTTTGTGATACCGAATTCTAAAAAAATAATGGGGGAATATTTTTATGGTCGTCCGTTATGACCTTAGTAATGGAGCTAGTTTGGCCCCAGGAGTAAACAACTGCATTATAAATTTCAAACGAGCCCCAATGCACGTAAACCCAGATTTTGCCAATTTTCATATGCTCGACTCCATGGATTTTTTGTGATCCCGAATTCTAAAAAACAAAAGGCTGAAACTTTACATGGATATCTATTAACACCTTAGTAATGGAGCCAGTTCGTACCCTGGGGAAAATGACCACATTTTCAAGTTCAAACGAGCCCCATAGAAGATAAAGCCTGATTTTGCCGATTGTCATGTGTCCATGGATTTTTGTGATCCCGAATTTCAAAAAACAAATGGAGCCAGTTTGTCCCAACGGCAAAATGGCTGCATTTTCAAGTACAAACGTGTACCACCCCTCAAAATGAAATAGGATAATTGGAGCTTCACATGCATGTTGGTAGTAGATGAACTTGTATAAATGTTTGAAAATGAGTTTCTAGGTCATTTTAAAGAGTTTGGAAGTCAACCGTGAAGGGACGACCAAGACGTTCGGAAACTAGTCTTTTATGTGTTGGTGTATTCTAGTATGTTGTTCATGTTTTTATGTGTTGTTTGGTGTCTAAAATCAGTGGAGGTGACCCTAGTGTATTAATAAATGTTTTTAGGGTCAAAACGTCGAGTAAGACTCCCCGGGGCCACCCTAAGGGACCCTGAGGAGGACCCTAACCTTTACCAAACAAGCTGCCAAGGCAGCTTGCAAAATGGTCATGGAGGGAGCATGTCCGCACCCCGGACTTGTTCCACCAAAGGCCAAAATTTTGGTCCGCATCGCGGAGACACTGCGGACTCTACTGTCTCAAAATTTAACTTCCAGAAACTTGTGGGAACACCTTCGCATCGCGGACCTATGCCTCGACGAAATCTGCGAAAATGAAACTCAAGTTTGACTTGTTTAAAAGGTCCAACTAAGTGAGGGGTGGTTTGAGTAGTTTGGGGAATTATTATAAACGGTTATTCTACCTATTTTAGGGTATTTTAAGTAGGTTAAAACCCCAAGACCAAGAATTAGACCGCATTAATCCATATTGAACCTTCCCTCTCAAATAAATTCTCTCTAGAACTCCATGGAAGACATTGATGAAGCCTCAATCTAGGGGATGGGTTCATACTGATTTCTCCTTCAAATTCTTAAGGAAATTAATCACAAAGGTATGGGGATTTTATCTTTGATTCTCCTTTCAATCAAAGAGCCAAACAAAAGTGATTTCGAAGACACTAAAAACCCCAATTTCAATTCTAAGCTTGGGTTCTTGCATGAAAGTATTTCAAATGATGATTTATCTTAATATTGATGGTTTTAAGATCAAAAACTCCATGAACCCTTGCATATCTTGAAATCCTAATTTTTGGGTCTAATGTGGGTCTATTGATTATGAGGTAATAATATGATATTATTGTGTAGATTGCTATGGGATATTGATTTATGTATTGTTCTATATTAAATTATGAGGAATTGATGGTCAATTGTGTTATATTGGATGTTGG
>JAJOOP010006426.1:0-18002 GCA_029582705.1 Solanum chacoense | reverse complement strand
GTTTGAGATAATTACTCAAAACTTAGCTTAAAAGCTCTCTTGGAAATCAGTGTTTCCTTTATTGCTCAAATGTGAAAATATTTTAACTCTTGGGAATACTTAGTTCCCTTATAATCTTTGAAGAAATGAACTTTGCTCTTACTCTTTACTCAACTCAAAGCTTATGTCTTAAAAACAAAGTTAAAACTTTTGTAAAAGACTTTTGAAAATAACTCTATGAACTTCTCTTGACTTGACTCTTAACTTTCCTTGAATTGAATTTATAGATTCAAGGATCGTGATTTGTGATAGGAAAGATCTCATGATGTTTAGGAGTCTTTTTAGATAGTTAAACATGAGAAACGATCAAAAATCACTCTCTAGAAAGAAGTCCGCGATGCTGAGATGCATTTTAATATTTGATCCAAAATTTATTTTGAAACAGAGGAGTATGCGTCTTCTCCGCGATGCGGAGGTGATTTGTGTGCACTGGGGTGTGGAAGTACGCGATGCGGACTTGCGTTCCAAAACCTACTCGACTTTTTCCTTCTTCGTTTTCTCACCCCAATTCTCCTAAATCCGATTCTTTTTCTCAATCCTTCTTTAGATTCAAATAACCAATATATATACATAAGATTCTAACTCAAAAAAACTCTTAAATCGATGATTTCATCAAGAACTCCACAATCCCATCAAATCTCAAGAACTAAAGCAAAGTTCAAGAACATCATACTTTCAACTTTCTAGAAACGAATATCACTAAAACAAACATGATTGGCGCGTGTGTGAACAAACTCAATGCTGTGAAAGTCTCACATACCTCGTAGGATTGAATCCTTGGGGAAATCCACAACCAAACTCGCAAGAACTTGACAAATCTTAAACTTCTCTTATCCTTTCTCCTCTCTTCTCTTCTATCAAAGCCCTAGCATATTTCATAATTGCGTAAAAATGAACTAACTCAGTTTAGACCCCACATAACTTACTAAAAACGAAATAATTTAATTGGGTAGTTCAAAGACCATTATACCCTTCCAAAATCCGGTTTAGACTTTCCTTATTTGAACAACCCAACTTCAAATGGGTATATCTCACTCTTATAAACTCTGAATCGCACAAAATTGGTGGCGTTGGAAAGATAATTCTAAGATATTTCCTACGGTATCTAGAATCACATCTAACTCATCTTGAGCTAAGAGTTATGGTCATTTGAAGTTGACCAAAAACTCTAACATAACTTGGTTTAGCCAATTTTCCAGATTTACATTATTTCCAAAAATCACTCTTTCTAATTCTATCTCCTTGTAGTTCTTTCAAATGGCGAGGTGTTACAGAACAAGATGTACCGTGACTTGCGGGAGGTTTATTGATGGAATGGGATGAAGAAGGATATTACAGGATTTGCGGCTAAGTGTCCTAACTGTCAATAAGTGAAAGTTGAGTATCAAAAGGGGCTTGGTACTCGTGTTAAGCTTAATACAACCTTTCATCTGCAAACCGATGTGCAAGCGTAACGTACTATCCAAACTTTGGAAGATATGTTGAGAGCTTGTGTAATTTACTTCAAGGGTAACTAAGATGATCATTTCCCTTTGATTGAGTTTGCATACAATTATAACTATCATTCAAGAATTGTTATGGCTCAATTTGAGGATCTATATGGTAGAAGGTGTAGATCTTCTTAGGCTGGTTCGAAGTGGCTGAAGTTGGTTTGCTATGTCTTTAATTAGTACATTAAGCTATTAAGAAAGTTTGACTTATTAGAGAATGATTAAAAATGACTCACAGTCAATAAAGGTCCTATGCCGATGTTAGAAGAAGAGAGTTTGAGTTTGATGTAGATGATTGGGACTATTTGATAATTTTACCCACAAAGGGTATGATGAAATTTGGAAAGAAAGGGAAACTTAGTCCTCATTATGTAGGCCCATATCAAATTTTGAGGCGTATTTGTAAAGTTGCTTATCAAATTAATTTACCTAATGACTTGGCATTAGTGCATCCGGTTATCCATGTCTCCTTGTTGAAAAAATGTGTTGGTGATCCGATATCTATAGTGTCTTTCGAGAGTCTTTGTAACATCTCGCAAATTAAATGAAATAGAAAGATTCGGAATTACAAAGTGTGATTTTTGGAAATAATAAAAATCTAGAAAATTGGTTAAGTTAAGTTTGAGTTTTTAGTCAACTTCAAACGACTATAACTCCTAGCTCAGAATGAGTTAGGTGTTTTTCCAGATATCTTAGGAAAGATCATGGAATAATCTTTCCAACGCTGATGAGTTTGTGCGATTCTTATTTCATATGAGTGAGTTATGCCCATCGGAACTTGGGTTCTTCAAATATGGAAAGTCGAATCCGGATTTTAGAAGGGCATTATGGTCTTTTCAGCACCTAATTAAGTTAATTCGTTTTTAGCAATTAAATTGGGGTCTAAATTGAATTGGTTCAGTTTAGAAAACTGGAAATTTATGCTAGGGTTTTTGGAGAAAGAGCAAAATTCGTCGTTCTTGAAGGTTTAGATTGTGGATTTCGACAAGGGTTGATCCCTAAAGAGGTACATGAGTCTTTCATAGTGTTGGGCTTGTTCACCCACACACCAATCATGTTTTTTTCAGCGACGTTTGTTCTAGAAAGTTGAAAGTTGATGAATCTTGAATAGTGTTCTTGAAATTGGCCTTCGTTCTTGAGTTAGGTTGAGACTGAGGAGTTCCTTCAGGTTAAAATGTTCTTTCCTTTAGTTGTTTGAGTTAGATTCTTGTGTATACATATTGGATATTTGAATCTTAAGGGAATTTGAGAAAAAAAACCGAGTTTAGGTGAATTGGGGTTAGAAAACAAAGAAGGAACAAATCGGGCAGAAATAGGGTACCAGGTCCACGCCGCCGACATGTTCCTCAGAAGTGTAATTTTCCTTTCGCATCACAAAAAGGTCATGGACCTCTCTGCCTCAAAAGTTATATTCGCGACCAAAATTTAAATACACCTGTGCGTCGTGGACCCATCCTCAGATAGTGATTTTTTTTTTTAATCTTTTCTCATGTTTAGCTATCCATAATCATTCCTAAACATCATGGATATTTCCTATCATAAATCATAATCCATGAATCCATAATTCAATTCAAGGAAAGTTAAGAGTTAAGTCAAGAGCAGTTAAAAGTCAAGCAAGAAAAGTTAAGAGTCAAGTCAAGAGAAGTCAAGAGAAGTTCATAATGTCTTTCCAACAATCCTCTTAAGATTTGAGTTTTGAATTTAGTAAAAAGTAATGTTTGAAGTACATTTCTTCAATAAAGTATATCGGGAATATGTATTTCCAAAGAGTAAATGTTTTCACATTTGAACAAGAAAGGAAACTGAGGTTTCCAAAAGAGCCTTTGACCTATTTTTGAATAAAGACTAAAAGTAAAGTTCATTCTTCAAAGATTATTCGGGAACTAAGTATTTCCAAGAGTTAAAATGTTTTCACATTTGAGCAAGAAAGGAAACTGAGATTTCCAAGAGAGATTTTAAGCTTAGTTTTTGAGTAATTATCTCAAACCAAAGAAAGAGTTTTGTTTTACAAACATATCAGCTAAAGTAAATTTTGGGTGTAATATTGAGCACCGATATGGGGACGAGCTTGAGTTCAGATAACTCACGTCTCCATAAACCATGTAGCCATCATGGGTAGTAAATAATCATACTTTTTAGATGAATCCTTAAGGTGATTTTAGGATAGACTAGTGGATCCACTTAGTTAAGTGTTCAATATGACGGCAAAGTATAGGACAGTTCTGGTAACGTACGATGTATCACCACTTAGGCTCATAGTGGTGGTTGTTGGTTAAAGAAACTCCCACATAAACTATATTAATTTATTATATGAGTAAAGTTAAATTTGTTATTGCATTTTCTTTAACGAACTAAGTTATTTTCCACTGTTTTACAAGCTTTCTATATATTGCATGTGTTTTATTGCTTTATATTGAGTTAAGTTATTCATGAGTTGAATAAAGCCAAGGTAAGTGTTTCTTTCAAATTTTTTTCAAGCTTAAGTTATGTTTAGCATTCCAACTCGCATACTCGTACATTTAATGTACTGATGCCAGTTGGCCTACATCTTATTATGATGCAGATGCAGGTAATCAAGATCAGCATCCACCGCCTCATTGATCTAGTTGAGCAATTAGAGTCAGTTGGTGAGCCTCCTAGCTTTTCGGAGGATCCTTTTACTGCTTTTAATATTTTAATTCATTAGGATGTCGTGGGTCTTGTCCCGACGTCCATCTCAGTTGTTTAGAGGCTTCATTGATAGAGTTAGTGATGTTAGTTCATCAGTCTTTACCTTTCCTTTTCAGTTAAGTTGAGACTTGAGTTGCCACTTTGGCAGTGAATGCTATTATAATAAATTCTAAGATATATTTTGAGTAGTTCAGTTTACTTGTTTTAAAAGTATTTATCTTGATTAAAGTATTTTGCTGAGTAAGTAAGACAGACCAAGGATTTCCTTGGGGCCAGCAATGGTTCTTGAGTGCCGGTCATGTCCAGGGTGTAGGCTTAGGGCTTGATAAACTTGGTATCAGAGCCCAGAGTTCAAGAGTCCTAGGAAGTCTATGAATCAATATCTGTAGAGTCCTAGTTAACAGCGTGAAGTGTGCCACATCTATAATTAGGAGGCTGCAACATTTAGGAATTCCTTCACTTCTTTCATACTCACTTCGTACGATAGAGTGTATCTCTATAAAAGTCTTTTTCTAACTCGTTCTTACGCATAACTGATTTTGAGTTGGCCTATGGTCTAGAGATCCTTTTATGAGACGTTTCTTTCCTCGTGAGCTAAGAGAAACAAAGAGATGGTTGCGGACATGACGAGCAGGATGAGTTTATTTGTAGTTGGGTTGACTTTTCTGTCAAGAAAGGAAAGTAAGGCAGCCATGCTAATAGGTTCCATAGGCATAGCAAGGTTGATGATCCATGTGCAACATGTTGAGAAGGACCAGCTGAAGGATAGAGAAGAGTTTGAGAATAAGAGGGCTAAGACATCAGGGAATGAATCCGGGTAGAAAAAGAGTAATGTGAACCGGTTTTCTTTCCAACATAAGCAGAAAGGACCTGCTCCATCATCTGCTAGTGCACCTGCACCAAGGAACAAATGTGAGTACAATAGTCAGAATTCCTGAACTTCAGAGCTAGACCTGCGCATTTGTAAGGTAGTAAGGCACAAGGGGGTACTAAGACTCCTACATGTTCTAAGTGTGGTAGGATCCACTCAGGGGTGTTTCGTGATGGCTCCACTAGTTGCTTCAAGTGTGGCTAGTACGGTCATTTTATAAGAGAGTTTCCTAAGAGCATACAAAGTAATGGTAATGGGGGCAATAGATCCCAGTCTTCTTTAGTTGCTCCACTAGATAGAGCTACATCTAGATGAGCTACTTCAAGGGTAGGTGGAGAAGGAAACCTTTTTTATGCTATCGCTAGTCACCGAGAGCAAGAGGATTCACTATATGTTGTCACTGTTATGATATAAGTCCTCAATTATGATATCTTCCTGAGCAACTTCTTGAGCCTTTAGTGTTTCTACACATGATGATGAGTCTATTCTAGCAAAAAGTGTCTATCGTGATTATTTCATTTCCGTCAATCACAAGAGTACTATAGCTGATTTAGTTAAGTTAGACATGGTAGATTTTTATGTCATTCTAGGTATGGACAGGCTTCATGCCTGTTATGCATCAATAGATTGTAGAACTCGAGTAGTCAAGTTCCAGCTTCAAGTGAACCAGTTATAGAGTTGAAAAGTAGTTCAGCAGTGCCTAAAGGTCATTTTATTTTGTAACTTAAGGTGAGAAAGTTAGTTTCCAAGGAGTGTGTCTATCACTTAATCAGAGTTAATGACTCTAGTGTTGAGATACGTCCTATTCAGTCAGTTTCAGTAGTAAGAGAGTTTCAATAAGTTTTTCTAGATGATCTTCCTAGAGTCCCTCTTGAGAGAGAAATAGACTTCGGTATAGATACTATTCCTGATACTCGTCCTATCTTTATTCCGCCATATAGCATGGCACCAGCAGAGTTGAAAGAGTTAAAAGAGCAGCTGAAAGATATTTTAGAGAAAGGTTACATTCGACCAAGCATCTCACTTGGGGCGCTCCTGTCCCAATTGTGATAAAGAAAGATGGTTCCCTTAGGATGTGTATAGATTACCGTCAGTTGAACAAGGTTATCATCAAGAACAAGTATCCTCTTCTGAGAATTGATGATCTTTTCGATCAGCTTCAGGGTACCTCTTGTTTTTCTATGATAAGACCTCAGATCTGGTTACCATCAGTTGAAAGTAAGGGAGTGTGATATTCCCAAGACAACATTCAGGACCAGTTCTGGTCATTATGAGTTTTTGGTCATATATTTTGGTTTGACTAATGCGTCTGCACCATTCATAGACCTTATGAATAAAGTATTCAAACCTTATTTAGATATGTTTGTTATCTTCTTCATTGATGACATACTAATCTATTCAAGGAATGAGGAAGATCATGCTAGTCATCTCAGAAAACTTCTCCAGACTCTAAGAGATAGAGAGTTGTATGCCAAGTTCTGCAAGTGTGAGTTCTGTCTTGAAGTCTGTGGCATTCTTAGGCCACATAATGTCTGGAGAGGGAATTAACGTTGATACTTAGAAGTTAGAGGTAGTGCAGAATTGGCCTAGACCCACATCTCCAACTGATATTAGGAGTTTCTTGGGGTTGGCTGGATATTATAGAAGGTTTTTCGGGGGATTTTTATCTATTTCATCTCCTTTGACCAGGTTGACTCAAAAAACAGTGAAGTTTCAATGGTCTGAAGATTGTGAGAAAAACTTTCGGGAATTGAAAAAGAGGTTGACTACAGCCCAGTATTGACCTTACCAGAAGGTAGGCAAGGCTCTGTTGTCTATTGTGATGCGTCTAAAGTTGGTTTGGGTCGTGTGTTAATGCAGAATGACAAAGTTATAGCTTATGCCTCCATGAGAAGAATTACCGAACCCATTATCTAAAGTTGGTTGCCGTAGTATTTGGTTTGAAAATATGGCATCTTTATGGTGTGCATGTTGATGTGTTTACCGATCAATAGAGTCTTCAGTATGTCTTAAGTCAGAAAGAGCTTAATCTCAGATAGAGAAGGTGGTTAGAGTTACTCAAAGATTATGACTTGAGTATTCTTTATCATCTAGATAAGGCTAATGTTGTTGCTAATGCCTTGAGTAGATTATCTATGGGTAGTACCGCCCATTTTGAGGAAGATAAGAAAGAGTTAGCAAAAGAGGTGCATAGACTCGGTTAGGAGTTCGACTAATGGATTCCATAGAAGGAGGAGTAGTGGTGATGAATGAGGCAGAATCATCATTAGTGTTAGAAGTAAAAGAGAAGCAAGACTAAGATCCTATTTTTCTTGAATTAAAGGCAAGTGTTCATCAGCAAAAAGTGATTGCTTTTTAACAAGGGGGAGATGGTGTTTTGAGATATCAATGTAGATTGTGTGATTAATTTCTAGGGTAATTGGGACGATCACCTACCTTTCATTGAGTTTGCGTACAACAATAGTTACCATGCTAGCATCCAAATGGCTCCATATGAGGCTCTTTATGAGAGAAGATGTAGATCTCATATTGGATGGTTTGAAGTTGGTGAAGTTGGGTTGATAGGACCATATTTAGTTCATCAAGCTATGGAGAAGGTGAAAGTGATTCAAGAGAGGTTGAAGACGGCGCAGAGTCATCAAAAATCCTACAGTGATGTTAGGAGAAAAGAGTTAGAGTCTGAAGTAGTTAAAGGTTTCACCCATGAAGGGCGTTATGTGATTTGGTAAGAAGGGGAAGCTTAGTTCCTGGTATATTGGCCTTACATAATATCCAATAGGATTGACAATGTAGTTTATGAGTTAAAGCTACCACAAGAATTAGCAGCAGTCTATCCGGTATTCCACATCTCCATGTTGGAAAAGTGTATGGGCGATCCTTCATTGATCATACCAACTAAAGATATTGGGATCAAGGATATCTTATCTTATGAGGAGATTCCACTTTAGATTCTAGATCGCCAAGTTCTCAAGTTGAGCACAAAAGAGGTAGCATCAGTCAACGTTCTTTAGAGGAATCAGTTTGTTGAGGAAGCTACTTGGGAATCTGAGAAAGATATGAATAAGAGATATCTTACTCTCTTCGAATACGTAAAAGTTCCAAATTAAGGTACTAATTCTTTTCTTGGCTTTTATTTATAAGATTAGCATGTTGTAATTACATTGCTTGTTGGGTGTTTGAACTGAATGTTAATGTTATACCCTTATCCTAGTAAGTATAATCTCATTCGAGGACAAATGTTCCAAAGGGGATATATTGTAACATCTCGTAAATTGAAAGAACTAGAAAGAACCAGAATTAGAAAGAGTGATTTTTTGAAATAATAAATATCTGGAAAATTGGTTGAGTTCAGTTTGAGTTTTGGGTCAACTTCAAATGACCATAACTCCTAACTCAAAATGAATTAGGTGTGTTTCCAGATATCGTACCAAAAATATTGGAATAATCTTTCCTATGCCGCCGGGTTTGCACGATTTGGAGTTCGTATGAGTGAGTTATGCCCATTGGAAGTTGGGTTGTTCAAATAAGGAAAGTCCAATCCGGATTTTAGAAGGGAATTATGGTCTCTTCACCACCCAATTAAGTTAATTCGTGTTTAGCAATTAAATTGGGGTCTAAATTGAATTAGTTCAGTTTAGACAATTGGAAATTTACGCTAGGGTTTTTTGAGAAAGAATGGAAAAAGAGAAAAGAGGAGAAAGAGCAAAGTATGTCATTCTTAAAGGTTTATCTTGTGGAATTCATCATGGGTTGATCCCTAAAGAGGTATGTGAGTCTTTCATAGCGTCCGGTTTGTTCACCCACACGCCAATCATGTTTATTTCAGTGAAGATTGTTCTAGAGAGTTGAAAGTTGATGAATCTTGAATGGTGTTCTTGAAATTAGCCTTCGTTCTTGAGTTAGGTTGAGATTAAGGAGTTCCTTGAGGTTAAAATGTTGTTTCCTTGAGTTGTTTGAGTTAGATTCTTGTGTATACACACTGGGTATCTAAATCTAAAGGGAATTTGAGAAAAAGAATCGAGTTTAGGTGAATTGGGGTTAGAAAACGAAGAAGAAACAAGTCGGGCAGAAACTGGGTACCAGGTCACGGACCTGTTCCTCAGAAGTGTAATATTTCCTTCGCATCACGGATAGGTCACAGACCTCTCTGCCTCAAAAGTTATTCTCACGACCAAAATTTAAATACACCTCTGCGTCGCAGACCCATCCTCAAACAATTATGTTTTATCTTTTCTCATGTTTAGCTATCTAAAATCATTCCTAAACATCATGAGATCTTTCCTATCACAAATCATAATCCTTGAATCCATAATTCAATTCAAGGAAAGTTAAGAGTCAAGTCAAGAGCAGTTAAGAGTCAAGTCAAGAAAAGTTAAGAGTCGAGTCAAGATAAGTTAAGAGTGAAGTCAAGAGAAGTCAAGAGTCAAGTTAAGACTTGAGTTTTTAGTTGAGTGAAGAATAAAGTTTGTAGTGCATTTCTTCAAAAGAGTATATCGGGACTATGTATTCCCAAAGAGTAAATATTTTCACATTTAAACAAGAGAGAAACTTGAGATTTCCAAAACAGCCTTTGAGCTAGTTTTCAGTAAAGAGTAAGAGTAAAGTTCATTCTTCCAAGATTATTCGGGAACTAAGTATTCCCAAGAGTTAAAATGTTTTCACATTTGAGCAAGAAAGGAAACTGAGATTTCGAAGAGATCTTTTAAGCTAAATATTTGAGTAATTATCTCAAACCAAAGAAAGAGTTTTGTTTTTACAAACATATGAGCTAAAGTATATTTTGGGAGTAGTATTGAACACCGATATAGGTAAGAGCTTGAGTTCAGATAACTCATGTCTCCATAAACCATGTAGGCATAATAGGTAGTAAAGGATCATACTTTTTAGATGACTCCTTAAGATGCTTTTTCCATCGACTAGTGGATCCATTTAGTTAAGCATTCTATATGACTGCAAAGTATATGACTGTTCTAGCAGCGTAGGCAAGACGTTGTATCACCACTTAGGCTCATAGTGGTGGTTGTCGGTTAGAGAAACTCCCACAGAAACTATATTAATTTATTATATGAGTAAAGTTGAGTTTGTTAGTGCATTTTCTTTAACAAACTAAGTTGTTTTCCACTGTTTTACAAACTTTCTATATATTGCATATGTTTTATTGCTTTATATTGAGTTGAATTATTCAGGAGTTGAGTAAAGCCATGGTAAGTGTTTCTTTCAGATTCTTTTCAAGCTAAAATTATGTTTAGAATTCCAACTCGCATACTCGTACATTCAATATATTGATGCCAGTTGGCCTGCATCTTATTATGATGCAGAAGAAGGTAATCATTATCAGCATCCAGCGCCTCCTTGATCCAGTTGAGCACTCAGAGTCAGTTGGTGAGCCTCTTAGCTTTTCAGAGGATCCTTTTATTTCTTTAAGTATTTTAATTCATTAGGATGTCATGGGTCTTGTCCCGATGTCCATCTCAGTTGTTTAAAGTCTTCATAGACATAGTTAGTGATGCTAGTTCATGAGTCTTTACTTTTCCTTTTCAATTAAGTTGAGAATTGAGTTGCCACTTTGGCAGTGAATGTTATTATAATACATTCTAAGTTATATTTTGAGCAGTTCAGTTTACTTGTTTTAAAAGTATTTATGTTGCGTAAAGTCTTCCGCTGAGTAAGTAAGCCAGGCCAAGGATTCACTTGCGGCCAACAATGGTTCTCGAGTGCCGTCCACGTCCAAGGTATAGGATCGGGGTGTGACAGTCTTGGTATAAAGGATAGTCGTTCTTATGAAGAAGATCCGGTTGAGATTTTGGACTGGCAACTTCGGAAGTTGAGAAATAAAAAAGTGTCTTCAGTAAGGGTTCTTTGGAGGAATCAGTTAATTGAGGGTGCTACTTGGGAAGCCGAGGCCGATATGATATCCCGTTATCCTGATCTATTTCCTTCCATTCCTACTCTAGCTTGAGGTATTTATTTCTTCATACTTTATTATTTAGGTATCATGTGCCTTAGTTATATCCATCTTTCCTCATTTCTCCATATTCATGAAAAGCTTGAATTTTGAGAAAAATGAGATAACTGGATTGTTTTTTTTCATGTTTATGTGTATTTTAGTGTGAGTTGCATATAGACCTTATGAGAAGATGTTTTGGGATATGCTTTAGCTTATAATTGATTTTTCTCCTTGGAGATGTGCATTTATGATATTGCATTCACGTTGTGCTGTTATATCAAGGTCCTACCCTTCTTTTGATGTCTTGAGTTCCATTTGAGGATGAATGTTCCCGAAGGGGAGATATTGTAATACCTCGGATTTGAAAGGAAGGAAAAGTTACAGATTTTCATAGTTGGTGTCCCCACTTATGGAACCACCTTTGGACCATAGGTGCTCCTATGAGCCGTCGGTGGAAACTGTAGGTGGTAGGGTTAAATGATTTTCAAATGTCATGTTCCAGTACCCTTTTTACGGTTCACTAGGATGGTCCATCATTCATTGTACAAGTCATAGGTAGGTCTCGTAAGTGAGTCCCAGACTTAGTAAAATTTTGAGGGTCAAAGTTGGGAACGACAGACAACTTGTATGGATTGTAGGAAGACCAACAGACCGTACATTGGTCATGTCATTGAGGTTCCAGAAATGAGTCCCTGATCCCCATCAATGGAGGACATGAATCCTGTCGTTGAGGTTCTAGAAATGAGTCTCTGATCCCCACCAACGGTGGACATGGATCATGTCGTTGAGGTTCCAAAAATGAGTCCCTAATCCCCACCAATGATGGAGCAGGACGCTCTGTAGTTGGACCTACAGACCAAAGCTTCAACCATCGGTGGAGGTCAGGTAATTTTATTTTAAGGGTTTTAGGGTCTTTTCCTAATAAAAAAAATTGAACTCCCAAATTACCCTATTTAACTCATTCCCTTAAATTCTCAAAGATGATCAAAATTCTTCCCCAAATATTTCTCTCTCTAAAGCTTGAAGAGGAAGTCTAGGGTTGAATGGTCAAGTCTCCAATTCACCATTTATTGTTGGCTTTTGATATCAAGGTATGATAGTATTCACCTATAGAGTTCTTTCCTCCATACGGTTCTTGAATTCTCCAATTTTACAAGTTAGAAATCTCCAATTGAAGTTAGGGTTTTCTTCCATCTCATAGGTTCCTTTTGAGAATAATCCAATTGATTGTTTTATGTCTTTTTATGCATTAATTGAAGTAATTAAATGTTTTAAAGTTGAAATTCCATGAACCCGTGCATGACCCATGATTTCTAGACTTTGATGATATGATGAGGCTTTTGAACTATGAAAGAAAAAATTATGAAGATATGCATGTCTCTTATGAAATTAATGAAAATTATTTAAGGTTTATTTGAGAGTGAAGCATCGATGTTGTTATTGTTGTGTTGGAAGGATTTCTCATATACTACTAAAAACATGAATGTGAAAGGATTTTCTCATATAAAGGATTCACAGGGTTGAAAGGTTTTCTCAAGTAAAAGATGAATCAAGATTCAGGAGTTATTCTAATGAACTCTAGCTTGAATTGGCTACTTGATCGTGTCTTTCCACGGATAATAAGATGAATATGACTAATGACTATTCTGTGGGATTTATGCTTAGCACTGAGAGGATATTAAGATGGAAGCTCTCCCGTAGGAGACACCATTTTTCTAGTAGCAATCTTCTTATCCCATAACAATGTGCCACCATAGGATGATTATCAAAGATAGATCTTAGCTAGTAGATCCACTTAAGCTAAAAGTTTATGGTTCTTACCTTGGCAAGTTAGGACATCTCTTCCTGGTGTGGGATAGACATTGGATTCTAGTTTTTAGCTCACATAGTCTATGTCGGTTACTGACAAATTTCCCACATTAATGAACTAAGGTTACTTCTATAAGTACTTCAAATGTGTTTTAAAGATATTTTGCTTGCATTGACCATGATTTCGACTTATGCCTTGTAACTTGTTATTTTAAGATTTAGTTCATTGTAACACCCCAAAACTTTCTAAGTCAAGACTCGAAACATTCTTCATTGTTAACGGGAATTTTTCGAGTGATTTAAAATTTATTTAGGTGTTAAGGTCACTAGATGTAACTCCTCTAGTTTCAAAAAGAACTAAAGAGAAATTTGTTCAAGTCAACCATCAGTTTTTTAATGTTTTGGTTCAACTTTAATCAACCATATATTTTAGAACATAAAAAGTTAGGTGGTCCATGACCTATCAAATTAAAGGTTTTCAAGTCCTCTTTCCAACGCCACTAAGTTTGCCTCAATCAGAGTTCTGAGTAAAGAGTTATGACTGATTTACTAGAGATGCTCCAACCTGGCAGTAGCTCCGTGATTGGTCCGCGTTACGGAGTGAATATAGACCTCACTATCTGCTGGAAAAATATTCCGACTTCAAACTCATTTTATTTATTTCATTAAGGGTATTTTAGTCCTAAAAATCCTTAGAAAGTCATTTAAATTACCTTAAACGTGTAGAAAAATCAATTTTTCATATTCAAACCCTCTCATTCAGTCCAAAGTTTCTGCGCTCAAGAACTTCAAGAAACAATACGGCTAGGGTTCATCTTCCAAGACTTTCCTTCAAGTTTCTTCAAGAACATTGTTGTTTCCAGGTAAGTGAGGTTTCTCATAGTGTTATAATTGTGTGTCCTCATTCCAATCATGGAATTTTATCCATGGATTCGTGTTGAAGTTGATTGATTGAGTTTGTTGAGAAGTCCTTGAGTTTTAACCTCATTCTTTAATAATGGTGTCTTGTTGAGTCATGGAGGTGAGGGTCTTGTGAATGAGTGATTGTTCTTCATGAATTTTGTGTGGGTTTCATTGAAAATATTCTGGCTTTATAAAATTTTGTGAAATTGGACAATGGAATTGTATTGGGTATGAATTAAATCGAGTTTGGGAGAGGAAGAAAAGAATGGCCAAATAATTGCGCCCAGTTCTGCGTGTTATAATTTAAGTCTTCAGCTAGCCACCCCCTCTCCGCATTGTAGAGAGGATACATAGTCTTCTTTCTCAAAAGTATTTTCGTGACCAATAATTTAATTCCCTCTCCGCGTCGTGCCATGTATACACCAGGTCGCTTGACCTTTTCTTCTCCGCTCCTCATCTCGTAAGCATTCTTTAATATTGCACATATGTTCTCTTTTTGATCCTAACTCGTAAAGTCTTCATTAATCCTTGAGAATCTCTCCATGTCAAATTCACATGTCTTCATTTACACTTTGAATTAAAGTAAAGTTAAGACGAAAGTTCAATAGATCCTTTTGACTCAAATTTGAGATTTTTTCGAAATTGATTCTAGTTTCGCACTAAGTTTTGAGAAGAGTTGTATTCACGAGTTTCCATATGGTTATTAAGGTTCTCGAGTTGAGTCGCTCATGTCCATAATTTCGCATGAGCACTATGAATTGAGTTGTAAATTTTGAGATCCTTTGAAAGTTAATCATTGTGTTTCAAACTGAGTTTTGAGAAAAAGATTAAAGGTTCTATGTAATAAAGTAATAAAGACTCAATAGTTTCTAATGTTATATATATATATACACACACACATACATATGTACCTATGTTGACTATTGGACTTGGAAGATAAGTTCATAAGTGCATGTTTTCAAGAATGTAAACATGTCTAATGTTTTGAAGAGTATTTCATTTCATTAAGAAGTGCATTCTTTGAAATTGGTAAATTGAGCTTAAAGTTATATCAATTATTTTAGGAGTAGTATCTAGCACTAAATTGGGTTAGAGTCTTTTATGATTCGGAAGTCCCATAAAACTATGTAGCCAGCGTAGGATAGGATATCATCAACTCTTCATGCAACTACTCACCGCCTCTGAGAAGTCTAATGGATCCATAGTCACGATATCATCCTATACCCCAACAAAGTATACAATGGCCCTGAAAATGTGAGGTGAAACGTTGTATCATATCTAGGCTCATGGTAATGGTTGTCGATTAGAGAAACCCCTCACAAGTAAAGTGTATTATTTTCATGTTGCTTTCATCATATATTCTATTGAAATGTTTAAATGGTTTTCATGTCATATTCATGTATTGATCTAGTTATGTTGCTTCTAATCATTCAAGACAGTAGACTACTCTAACCTTATCACTTACGAGTACATTGAATGTACTTATGTCATTCAACTTTCATCGTTTTATGATGCAGATACAGGTGCTCATGATCATTAACCTGCGCTTCATTGAGGTCACTATTCTTTCGCAGACAGTAGTTGGTGAGTCCTCCTTACTTCCGGGAGACCCCCAGTTTCATATCAATCTTAGTAGTGGTTGAGGTGGTGTGGGTCTTGTCTCGACACCTATCTTGAATTGTTAAAGGCTTCATAGAAAGAATAAATTAGATGATTCCATGGTTTTCTCAGGATGATTTATTTAGCATCTGATTCATGTTAAGTGTTTTGCAAGACTGTACTTTGAAGACTTTCTTAAATGTCTAAGTGTTCACCTATTTTAATCTTCCATGTATTGTTTAGTTTCATGTAAATCATATAGCCAAGCCAAGTGTTCGCTTGGGGATAAAAAATGGTTCTCGAGTTCCAGTTACATCCAGGGTATAGGCCCGGGTCATGACATTCATTGCATGTCATATAAAGTCTTTTTAGCATCATTTCATGACTCTTATGCATTGCTATCATACTTGGTACATACCATGTACTAACACATAATCTTTCCTAAATTGTTTCACTAATGTAGGGTCCGACACTCCTACCTCCCACACTCATGGATAGATTAATCCTTATTGTTTTTGAAGAGATTTGTGAGTCCTCATATTTCGAGGACCGTGACTCTTTTATTTCCTTATGTCTTTTCATTACCGATTTTTTAAGTGATGTATGGGATACATCCCAATCACTCCTATGATGTAATAGATGGATTTAAGACTTATGTTAGAATTCTCCTACTTTTGTCAGACTCTCTTTATGATATAAAATGCCTTTTCAACACTTTAAGATTCTATTATCGTGTATATGTATACTAACTGGCTTGTGTAGGGTCTCTCGGGGTCCTTACGACATGTTACGACTAGGGTGTACTTTGGGTCGTGTCAAAAATTGCCTAGGATAAGTATTGTAGTTATACTAGTAATATTAAACATGTACTATTCATGCAAATTATAACTTTGTATTGTAGTAGGACTCTAAAATTTTTTACTATGGAACTCTCTTCTCTATAAGGAGCATGTACTCAACAATTTTAATCATCAATACAATCCTTTATTTCTCTAAACTTACGTGAGATTTCTATAGTCATGTGGTAGTTAGAAGTTGAAGTAGTGAATTAGTAATTACTATGCGTTACTTGTTGTTTCTATTCTGCATCCAAAATAAAGCATGAATATATTGTTGTGGTTCTTTATTAAAACAATTATTGTCAAAAAGCCATATAAGGTATCTCGGTTTTTCGAGTTTCATACCTAAATTATCAAGTGTGTAAATTTTTTATTTGAACTATCACCAATTATTTTTCAAATTGCAGCTCAACTATCAATTATATATATTTCCTACCTAAACAAATGATGATATTTCAGATAGGAAAAGTGAATCTCTTTCATTTGGCCAAACATATTTCTTCAAACTAGGTGACTCTTGCTATTTCGTAATATATAGGTGTTGACATCCACTTTTGTCTCTACTTTTCGTAAGTTTTACTCATTTGATCAAAGACGCTAGTCTATCCCTTTTTTAAGATTTAGTGCTATTAAATAACATCCGCTTATTTTAGTATCATTTTATGAGTATAGTAAAAACTATTACTATTTGTATTATCATTGCCATTATTATCACTATTGTAACTAATATCTCATTCTTTACTTCGCAAAAACATTTCTTTACTTTTTTTTCATTTATTTTTTATTTTATAAAAACATATATTAAAAGATACTACTATAGATTTATCATAAATACTGGTGATTTTTTTATAATAAAAAACCAGTGTTGATTTAATTTATATATTTATTTACTTAGTAATTTATTAGTTAATTTATATATTTTTGATGGAATTTTATTTAGTCCAATATATGCCCAAATTTTGATTCCTTTAAAGTTCACATTTGGTCAAATCTTTGTTTTTTATTTACGAAAACCTCTTTACTTTTTTTACTTTCATGTGAAGAATATTATATTCCCCTAATTTCACCCCAAATCAGTATTTCCTTATTTTTCTACTCCCTCACAATTTTTTCCATTTCGATATCACCTATTCGCCCGTAAGTTACATATGTTGATAAATCTCCTTTACCTGAATGTACTTTTATTTAGACTAAATTATGTGATGAAATTTACTCTAGTGTTATCCATACTATAATATTAATGTTTTGTTATTATCTTTAAAAATATTTCGAAGTAGTTTTTGGAGGTATTTGAGTGTCTTAAATTGTCACGACTCAAATTACGGGATCTGTGGGCACTTACCCTATATGTAATAAGGTACGTTAATCCTTACCACCATATCAGGAATATGCGGAAAATCAATTTTTGGATCTTATAAATTTCAGTGACGTTATAATTAATACTGAAAGATACATTAAAAACATAATTAGTTGAAATCCTAGATCCACTTTTGGTAGAGATATTGTTTTAAAAAGATCCTCAATTCAAGTACGCATATCAAAATAAATTTAAAATGAGAAAACAAAAGTAAATGAGACATCACAAATATTAGGGGAAACATTCTAAAGCATATAGGGAAAAATAATAGTGTTGACGTTTTTAAGAAATGGAGCGGCAAAAAGAATGATTGACATATCTCTCAATGGATTGAAATTGTCACGACCCAAGCCTAGGGCCTAGACGTGACCGGCGAATGGGGAACCCGAAGGAACCCCAAACAAGCCTCATAGCGTATCTTACACATCATTGGTCGCGGAAGCAATTAAAATGACCATAAGCGATAAGCATAATCAAG
>JAJOOP010006425.1:0-25505 GCA_029582705.1 Solanum chacoense | reverse complement strand
CAACTTTCATTCATTAGCATTAACTCCCATTCTTTTCATTCATTCTCACATTGTTTCATTCTTTTCATTCTTTCTTCACTAGGTGTGAGAGTAGGTAAACATAGTCTATCCTAACCTCACCTTCATTATAAGTCATTCAAAGAAGACAAAAACCATGTATAACACGTATAGTCTCTACATAAGGTCACCTTTCATGCTCTTAGACCATACGAAAATTCACATCATATCAGATTACTTACACATAATTAACATTACTCAAAACAACAATCATCCAACTATGCCTACAAGGCTACGATCACTACATGCTTATAAAGTAAACACCTCCCCACTTTCAAAGGGATCAAACCTCACAATTCCAACATCTACAATACGTACACATATATATATATAATAGTAGAAACAATAATCTATTCACAACTTCATCATCATCATTAACCTTAGGTCACAACTGCCCATTCAAGGCCAACATCCAATATAACACAATTGCCCATCAATTCCTCATAATTCAATATAGAACAATACACAAATCAATAGCCCATAATAATCTACACATTAATATCACATTATTAGCTCATAATCAATAGACCCACTTTAGACCCAAAATTAGGATTTCAAGATCTGAAAGGGTTCATGGAGTTTTTTATCTTAAAACTATCAATATTAACATAAATCATCATTTGAAATGCTTTCATGCAAGAACCCTAGCTTAGAATTGAAATTGGGGTTTTTGGTGTTTTTGAAAAACATTGAAATCACTTTGATTTGGCTCTTTGTTTGAAAGGAGAATGAAAGATAAATCCCCATACCATTATGATTAATTTCCTAGGAATTTGAAGAAGAAATCAGTAGGAACCTATCCCCTAGCTTGAAGCTTCATCAATGTCTTCCATGGAGTTCTAGAGAGAGAATTTAATCGAGAGGGGAGGTTCTTTTTGGATAATGAGGTCTAATTCTAGGTTTTGGGGTTTTAACCACTTAAAATACCTTAAATAGGTAGAATAACCGTTTATAGTATTTCTCTAAATTACCCAAACTACCCCTCACTTAGTTGGACCTTTTAAACAAGTCAAACTTGAGTTTTATTTTCACAAATTTCATCAGGAAACAAGTCTGCGATGCGGAGGTGTTCCCATAAGTTTCTGGAAATTACATTTCGAGGTAGAAGAGCCCGCACCATGTCCGCGACGCAGACCAAACTTTTGGCCCTTGGTGGAGCTAGTTCGTGACGCGGACATGCTCCCTGTATGAGCAACTTCAAGCTGCCTTGGCAGCTTGTTTGGCCAAGGGTTGGGGTCCTCCTCTGGGACCCTTAGGGTGGTCCGGGGTGTTGTACCCAAACATTTTGACCCTAAAAACATTTATTAAGACACTAGGGTCACCTGCACTGATTTTAGACACCAAATAAAACATAAAAACATGAACAATATACTAGAACACACCAACACATAAAAGATTAGTTTCCAAACGTCTTGGTCGTCCCTTGACCTTTGACTTCCAAACTCTTTAAAACTGGCTAAAAAGGCTATTGTTCATTATGTTAACAAGATATTAATGAATAAAACCCATATAAGGTTCTACTTTATCCTACTTCATTTTGAGGGGCGTTACACATTTACTTATCCTAAAGTAAAACTCAAGTTCAACAGTTAAAAAAGGGATGTATCAAACAGTGCTACACAAGATTCATTTATGAATGCACACAAAAAAACTCAACTTACTCATATAAGGATCAATTGTGCACTCAATGTTTCAAGGTGTGACTCACCACTATCAAAGATTCTAAGGTTCGCAATACTTGCTTCAAATGCAAGTTCAAGCTCAACAAAGGTTCTCAAATGCCCTCAAATAAAGAATGATTCCACATTCACTTAGAAAGGTTCACAATTCAAAGCTTTAAAATCAAATGCAATACTCACACTTACAAAGATGAACACAATGCATGATTCCACCCATAGGTTTGCCCGTATTTTCCAATCAACACTTGCTTTAGCTCACTCAAGATAAAAAAAAGGTCTTTTCAAGGTTCGTAATTGGTCTGAGTGCAAAGGTATGGTCATTTAGGCTCAATGGTTATAGTCCTCATTAAATGTGATGTGAACAACACTTCCTTTTCTTTTCCTCATTATTTTAATTTGTGCGCACAAGTCATCCAATTATTCACTTTTCATGGACTGTTGGAAACCCCATTTTCTTTGTATCTTCAAAACCGTTTAATTCTTTTTCTTTTTCATTTTCATTCTTTTCTTATTTTTCTCTCTTTTTTTTAGAGGGAAGGGTTCTATTTTTCTCGAAACTATGAGTTAAAGGGGACTTTCATCATTTCTTTATTTCCCTTCTCTTTTCACCACACTCCCAACTTAGGCTTTTGGCCTAAGTTGGCTATTCAAACAAACCTCAAATCAAGAGGATTATGTGTAATGGGTGAAGAAAGGACACAATGTTATCAAGTTTCTTCTAAGAAAAGGTTAAGGCTCAAAGGGTGTTCAAACACTCACAAGGTAAACCACAAAAGAGGTATAATATCAAATTGTTTCACATTGTTCAAAGTGGCCTAAGATCATATCAAGAGATTGACTGACTTAGTCAACCGAAACAACAGGGCATATTCTAGGTGTCATTATACATGGTTCATGGTAAGCTCATCACACCCCGCATAGACACCAATGTCAAAACAAGACACCACACTTTACCTAGTGTGCAATGCTCATCAGAATAAAATCAATTCGATACTTGGCTTGTCATAACGAAATGCAAATAGTTCACATATTGTCTACGCAACTTTATTTGGCCTTATCGTAGCCACATATTCATTTTTGTTCGATTATAAGCACTACTTAAGTCATTGGTATTTATCAAAATCGATACTCGAATTTGCAAGAGAACAACCACATTCATAAATAGGAGATGTGGCATAAAGAGAGGGATGTTCGTTGAGGGCAGTGACTGATGACTCCCCAATTTGGACTCATTTAGGGCTTCATTTTAATAGAATTAATATGCTAAAATGTATATTTTGCCTCAATAACAAATGTAAATCTTTAAGCTTCACGTATTTGGAGTTTGAGATAAGGCATGGACACTACATCTTAAAAAGGAACAAAACGGTTGAAATGACAAAAAAAAATGAAGGCCTGAGGATCTTCTAATGCATTCGGCGAGTTCTAATGTTCCGAGCCTTGATGAAAAAGATCAACTCGGTGATAAAAGAGAGTAGTCGGTTGTCGCTGAATAGTTCTGTGAGGCAGTACTATATCGCCCAATGATCCAGAACACGAAGATGTTGAAGGCAAAACCTGAAAGATGATGAAGCAGACCAAAGGGCATATTGCCGAATGCATCAGCGATCCAGACTAAGTGCGCCAAGTGAACCATCACAGACATTTTTTGACAACTATAAATACGACTTTGAATTTTTATCTTTGTTTGCAATATGAGATACAACAATTTTATTTTTCTATGTTTTCAAGTAGAGAAAAATTTGTTTAGCTTTTGAAGACATACAATTCCATGAAATTTGAAGTGGGTGTTGAAGATTCTTCATTTTAGACTCGATTGAAGTGAATATAAATCATACCAGTTTATGTTACATCGATTTTCTATCATTTTCTTCCTTTTTTCTATATCTAGCTAAAACCTCAATTCTTGGGGTGTGATTTTGTGAATATGGGTTAAATTTCCTGTTGGGTATTGATTATTGTTAGTCTATTTGCTATTTAAAAGTGATTTCTTTTAGTAGTTGTGTTTGAACTTAATGGGATTGTAGTTGTAAATACAATTTCATCTTAGTGTTTTTGGCTTACTCGAGAGAGAGGTTTTAAAATAAAGACTACTAAATTGATAGTCGGTGGTTATTGGGTCGTCATGGGTTTAACTCGAGAGCGTAAATCCTAGGCCTTTTCCCACACATTCAGCTCGAGAGAGTGAATGGGCTAAGGCGGAGGCTGTGCTTAAAAGCGGCAACTCAATGTTCAATAGAAACCAAGTTGATTCAATGTAAGTTGCTCGATAGTGAATTTACCCCATCTAAAGTCTAGAATAGTTAGAAATGTTCAGCAATTGATTATCAACAACATTACCCTATTGTGTAGTTTATTTCATATTTCTATCACATCCCATGAATCCCGTCACCTATATTCGCTTCTTTGTATTTTCGTTGTTTTAGTTGGTAATCAAACTACAAACTCCCTCATCGATAATTGACATTCATGTCAACCCCTTGAATTAGCATGTTTTTACTCGACAATGATTTTAGCTATGGTTAACTCTAGCATATTCGCGCTTAAATCTTAATTCTCAGATACTGCTTCGTTGAGTCTCGACCCCAACCCATTTTGTTGGGTTATATTACTATTGTACAATCGTAGACACGTGAATCAAAAGTTGTATCTTGATTACGCAAACATCAAATTGGGGCCGTTGCTGGGGAGTGGTTTTACTTGAGAATTTCAAGTTGAGTCAAATTTTGCTTTTGTTAATCGTAGTATACTTACTTTAATTTTTAGTTTAGTTTGTTTGTTTGTGTAAATATTTCAGGAAAAAGGAGTGTAAAGTGTGAAAGTGTTACCCAAATTGATCACCCCCTTATTGAGGTTGTTGATTCTTAGGGATAGCCTTCCAATACTCCAATAATTTGAAGGCGAGGCTATCCATGATATGTGGCTAAGGTTTATGGCATCACTACAGCAATGCCCGAATCGTGGACTGCCAAATTTTTTTTTGTTGGAATGCTTTTATAGAGGTATTACTCCCGAACAAAGAACTGCGATCGATCAACTGTTTGGAGGGTGTTTGACACAACGACCCTATGGAGTACTAGTCAAGCTTCTTGATGGCTTGGTTAAAGCCAACACGAAAATAAAGAAAGGCAAAGAATGGGCCGACTTGTTGATTCAGCTGGACGAGTTGTCCAAAAGAGTAATGCAGCCGGGAGCAAGTTCTAGCAAGAAGAGGAAGTACCTTCCACCTCGCAAGTGTAAAAAAATGAATCAATATGAGGGTGGACAAAATGGAGAGGTTATCTCACTCATTCTACACAAAATTGAGGAATAAGATAGAGTGTTGAATGCAATAAAAGAGAATGTCAAAATGTTGAACTAGGTGACAACCTCCCATTCCATGATCGTTCAGCTACAAGTCACCCAAATAGGCAAAATGTAGTCTTGTCTCTACGCACAACATCAATAGGGGTTGCTTGGCGATACTATGGCTAACCCCGATAAAGAGGTTTGAATGGTGACTTACGTTGTGCCACAATGTTAACTAAGGAGCTGTTTAGGAGGCAACACAAATTCCTTAAATGATTTAATTTTGTTTTAGAAATAACGGTGTTTTGGTTTTGCAGGTTGAAGTGTGGATAGTGATTTAATAGTGCAGGTTGGAGAAAATAATTCCAGTCGGTGAATCGCCGAGGAGGTTGACGACGGTGACCCAGACCGCCGTTAGACTCAAGAAACTTTCACATCAAAGTCTGTAACAATCAGCCTCCACATGAAATTATTGATTAATCGCCGACTAGGTAGGCGATCCCGATTTAAACCGCCGTGTGGACCCACTCTTTGACTGAAGGTCCTGTAAAACTCAGCGAAGTAAGTGACCACTCGGCGTATCGCCGAGTAGATCGGCCAGGAATACTAATATTTCTAAATGGATACGAACTGGATGGTTATTTATGGTCAAAGGTTTTAGAGTTTCAAACTCCTCACTTTCCCTCGCTTTTAAACTTCACAAACGTACACCAAGTTAGTATTATGAATATTTTTTCATTCTATAAGTATTTTGGTTGTTGAATTGGGCTTGGATTTGGATTTCATTACCGCCTAGCATTTCAAAGTAATTAAATTGGCATAAAAGGTTGATTTTCTGAACCCTGAGATTATATTTATGGAATTTGTGCTCTTTTGGAATGATCTTATCTTAATGATGTGTTTTGGGCCTCTCTAATAGGCTTACAATGTTTAAATGCCAATTTAAATTTGAAATTTTGGCTCGTATTATTTTTATCGTCTAATACCCATAAATTTGTGCCTTAAAATGAGTTAAATTTTATGTGAGTGTGCTTGCATGTTTGTTATATTTGTTCGGTGAAGTCTGAGTAGCCCTTATTTGTGCTAAATGGCAAAAATTGAATAATGATGAAGTGGGTGACACCATTCTTAATGGTAAAAGTCATCAAATGGCCAAATTTTGCAAAACCGAGAGAAGTCTGAGTATTCTGGGGTAATGGGTGTTATGGGTGTAAGCTTAATTATACTATTGCATGATTGATTTTGTTTACGGGGGTTGCAGGGTTGTATTCGAGAAGTTGAGTTAAAAATAAGCATATTGTGCTTTTTGGCAAGCTGGGTCGACCTTGCCGAACCTGTCAGCGATTTTCCTAATGTCCCCATCTAAACTTTGATTTCAACCTTTATTTGATGATTGATTCTGTAACTTTCGGTGAGAAGCTTGATGTCGCTAAAAGGACTCGGTGACTCACCGAAAAGCTTTTATTTCGCCCTTTATCTGCACCTCTTAGCATTTGTGCACTGGAACTTTCTACGGCCTTGTCCTTATTCACCAAGAGCTATTGGCGACACTCTTAGTGGTACCCCCATTGCCTACTTGCTGCAATTTTAAAGATAATTCCTTCGGCGAGCTCAATTTTGCTCACATAAGAAATTCAGTGATTCACGCTCTAGTTTGGTAAGTATGTCTGAAAATGTTCTGCTAAGTTTTTCTAAATTTTTTTTGAGATTTTGCAGACAAGACTAAATCAAAGTTGCTGAAAGAATAACACCAGCCCAAGAGAAGTCCAAAGGGATGTTGATAAATGAGGATGCAGCTACATCAAAAGGCAAAGCTAAGAAGCCACCCACACCTACTGGGAAAGGCAAGGGCAAGTGGCCCACTTCTGCCAGGAAGACCATTACCCTAGACCCTAATATTCCTTCATGGGACCCGGGGATTTTACAGGGCGGTGCATGTCTTTCTAGCGGACTCACACTCACCAAAACATGGCGAATCTGGCGTTGATGTTCCTCCTGAGGTGACCTCGGGCACTGATGGCTAGGCTCAGGGTGAGGCATCGGGCACTAATGCCCAGACAGATGGAGTGACTGTGTAGACCGGACCCCCTCTTTATCTCCCTCTCTGTTTCACTTTATTTCACTTTTGGATATTTTTATTTGCATTTGAGGACAAATGTTTTTTATATTTTTGGTGGAGTGAGTCCCACCTTTGTGTGTTGATTATGAATCTTTTTTTGTTTATCTATTTGGGCCTAGTGATTAAATTGTGTTGACAATGCTTGTGGCTCCTTGATTTTAAATTGAAAATGATTTTTGACCCTTCAAAAAAAATTGCCACCCCTTCTATGTTTAATGTGGTTGTTCTTTTGTAAATATGAGTATCGCTCCCGACCAATACCGATGGCTTGAATAGTGTTCATAATCGAACATACATGAATGTGCAACTACAATGAGGCCAAATGAAGTTGCATAAACAATATGTGAACTCTTTGCATCTCATTGTGACTAGACAATTAAGTCTCTTGTGATGATCGTTGCACACTAGCGAGAGTGTGGAATCCTGTGTTACTTTGGTGTCGATGCCTTGCGTGATTAGCTTACTGTGAACTATTTATGATAACACCTAGAATTTACCCCGTTGGTCGGATCGACTATGTAAGGCTATCTCTTGATATGATCTTAGGCAGTTCGAACAATGTGAACCAATTTGACTAATACCTCTTTTGTCACCTTCCTTGTGAGTGTGTGGACCTCTTTTGAACACCCATTGATCCTTACCTTTCTTTGGAAGAAACTTGATTAATACCTGACCTTTATTAAATCCACTATCCATAATCCTCTTGATTTGTGGTTGATTAAATAGCCAACTTAGCCAAAAGCCTAAGTTGGGGGTGTGGTGAAAACAGAAGGCAAGTCAAGAAGTGCAAGAAAAGTTTCATTTTACCCATGATTTTGAGAAAAATGGAACCCCTCCATATTAAAAAAGGAAAATAAAACAAAGAAAAAGAAAAAGAATGAAGAAGTTATGGAATAAAGCACAAAATAAATGGGGTTTCCAAACAATCCATGGAAAGTATAATGGAATGACTTACGAGGACAAAAGGAAATGATGAAAGAAGAGGAAAGAAAGTGTTGTGAGCACCATATTTCATGAGGATGAAATTAACTGAGCCTAAAAGACCATTCCTTTACACTCAGCCCCATTACAAGCCTTGAAAATACCTTTTTGATCTTGAATGATCTGAAACATTTGTCTATTGGAAAATACAGGTAAACTTATGGGTGAAACCATGCACTGTGTTCTTCTTTGTGACTGTGAGCATTGCATTTGATTCCAAAACTTTGAATTGTTGATCCATTGTGTGTGAATATGGAATCATTCTTTTATGTGATGGCATTTGATTTCCTTTGTTGATCTTGAACTTGCATTTGAAATAAGTATAGTGAGCTTGAGATTAATTGATAATGGTGTGTCACAACTTTAAACTTTGAGTGCGCATTTGATCTTCGCATGAATAAATTGAGTCTTGTGTGTGCATTCATGATTGAGTCTTGTGTAGCACTATTCGAGACATCCTTTTTAAACTGCCAAACTTGAGTTTTACTTGAAGACAAGCAAAAGTTTAAGTTGGTGGTGTTTATGAGTCCACAATTTGGACTCATTTAGGACATCATTTTAATAGAATTAGTGTCCTCAAATGTATATTTTGTCTTAATAACTTATGTAAATCCTTAAGTTTCATGTATTTGGAGTTTGAGAGAAGGCATGGACACTACTTGGAAAAAAGGAACAATACGGCTGAAAAGACGAAGAAAAGAAGGCCTGAGAATCGCCTAATGCATTCGCTAAGTTACGGAATGGCCTTAACCTCGCCCAAAGTTCCAGTATGTTGAGCCCTGAAGGAAAATATCATGTTCTCGATAAAAGGGAGCAGTCGGCGTGTCACCGAATAGTTCTGCGAAGCAGTACTATATCGCCCAATAATCCAGAACACGAAGATCCTAAAGGCAAAAGCTGAAAGGGGATGAAGCAGACCAAAGGGCGGATGGCCGAGTGCATCGGCGATCCTGACTAACTGTGCCGAGTGAACCTTCGCAACACATTTTTTGTCAACTATAAATACTAGTTTGAATTTTTATTTTAGATTACAATTTAAGATACAACAATTTTATTTTTCCAAAATTTCAAGTAGAGAACAATTTTGCTTAGCTTTTGATGATTTGAAGACTTCAAGTTCCAAGAAATTAGAAGTGGGTGTTGAAGATTATTCATCATAGATTCGATTGATGTGAATATAAATCATACCCAGTTGACATTACTTCGATTTGGTATCATTTTCATCCTTTTTTCCATGTCTTGCTAAAACCTTGATTCTTGGGGTGTGATTTTGTAAATATGGGTTAAATTTCCTGTTGGGTATTGCTTATTGTTAGTCTAATTGTTGTTTAAATGTCATTTCGTTTAGTAGTTATGTTTGAACTTAATAGGAATGTAGTTGCAAATACGATTTCATCTTAGTGTTTTTGGCTTGAACGAGAGAGAGGTTTTAAAACTAAGACTACTAAATCGAGAGTCGGTGGTTATTGTGTCATCATGGGTTCACCTAGAGAGAGTGAATCCTAGGTCCTACACATTTAGCTGGAGAGAGTAAATAGGCTAAGGTGGAGGTTGTCCTTAAATGCGGCAACTCAGTGTTCGAGAGAAACCGAGTTCATTCGGGGTAAGTTGCTTGCGAGAGAATTTACACGCACTAAAGTCTAGCCTAGTTACAAATGTTCAGCAACTAATTATCAACAGCATTTACACGATTGTGTAGTTTATTCCATATTTCTAGCACATCCCAAGAATCTTGTCTCCTATATTCGGATCTTTGTATTTTTGTTGTTTTAGTTGGTAATCGACTACAAACCTCCCATCGATAATTGACATTCATGTCAACCCTTTGATTTAGCATGTTATTACTCGACAATGTTTTTAGTTATGGTTAACTCTAGCATATTCACATTTAACTCTTAATTCTCATAAACCGTTCCCTTAGGCCTCGATCCCAACCCATTCGGTTGTCTTATATTAATATTGTACTATTGTAGAAACTTAAATCGGAAGTTGTGTCTTCATTAGGAAAACATCACTGACCAATTTCCACCCCCCCAAAAGCATTCAACATTGTCCTCAATGTGGGTAGAGAACGGTTATTACCGCAAATAAAACAAAATAAGAATGATAAAAATAGACTAACAAGAAATGAAAACATTTTAGTGTGTTAATAAGTAGAGCAGGGTAACGAGGAATCTTTACTAAACACCCCGTTGGCGAGAGAGTAAACTAGTCACCGAATGCTTTGGCGATGCACCTATTATTCTTCAGATCGCCTTTAGTTCCAGTGGACTACACTACCAGAGAAGGGCAGATCGGCGAAAATGTAAGAGGTTGCCGAACAGTTCGTCGAATCTCAGAATGGACTAAGAAAATCACCGATCGATCCGTGAGGGACGTAATCAACGTCGAAGGTAAAAGGGCGAGGAAAGTCAGGTCTCCTAAGCACATCAATGACTCGCTGAATGGTGAAGGTATCTCGCCGAATGTTCCAGAGTCTCAGCCCCATTTTTGAGGTCCATAAGGCGGACCCATTTGTGCTCATCGAACGGGTTTGGTGACTCGCTAATAGCACTTTTGTCTCGCTCATATCCAACTCCTACAAAATCAACACACACATTATGTAAAAACACTAACACTTGGATTGCCTCCCAAGAAGCGCCTTATTTAACGTCGCGGCACGACGTAGAAATGCTCTGAGGCATCTTCCAGGTACACCACCTCAATCAAAGAGATCTCTTGTAACTCTCCAAAGTATAACTTTAAGTGTTGCCCATTCACCTTAAATGGAAGTCCTTCTTGACCCTTAACTCCTATGGTACTATTGGTGAATACTCTTGTCACTCTAAATGTTCCTGACCTTTTGGACTAGAGTTTTCTAGCAAAGAGTCTAAGATGGGAGTTGTATACTAACACCCAATCTCCAACTTTGAACTCTCTCTTAAGTATCATTGCATCATTCCACTTATTCATCTTTTCCTTGTAGAGAGATGAACTTTTGTAAGCTTTAAACCTGAATTCGTCTAACTTGTTTAACTGCTCTATTCTGTTATTTGAGGTTTTTGTCCAGTTCAAATTCAAAGCTTTCAATGCCCACATTGCTTTGTGTTCTAACTCGACTGGTAGATTGCAAGACTTCCCAAAAACTAACTGATACAGAGACATACCGATTCGAGTTTTGTACGCGTTGTGATACTCCCACAGTACATCATCAAGCTTTCCAGACAATCAGTCCTATTAGTATTCATTGACTTAGAAAATATTCTCTTGATCTCCCGGTTTGACACTTCAACTTGACCGCTTATTTGGGGATGATATGGAGTCATTACTTTGTGTTTCACCCCATACTTACTCAATGCAGCTGAGGACCATTTATTGCAAAAGCGGGATCCACCATCACTAATAATAGCTCAAGCAGTACCGAATCTAGCAAAGATGTAGCGTTTGAGAAATTGAACCACATTTTTCCCTTCTTTGTTTGGAAGTGCAACAACTTCCACCCATTTAGAAACATAATCTATTGACACCAAGATATATTTATTACCAAATGAACTCAGAAATTGGACCATGAAATCGATTACCCAAACATCAAATAGCTCAACTTCTAAAATGGGAGTAATAAGTAACTCGAGCCTTTTGGACATTCCACCTTGCGTCTGACATTCAGTGCATTTCTTTACAAATTCATGTGCATCCTTGTATAGGGATGGCCAGTAATATCCACTTTTGATAGCTTTAGCGGATGTACGCACAACGCTTTGATGGACTTCAACCGGTGAAGCGTGGAGAATTTCTACTACCTCTTCTTTTGGAACACACCATCTAATGACACACTCTCGAAACAAGAATGGTTCAACCAAAACGTACTTTTTAACGTCGAACATGAACCTCTTTTGTTGGTAGAATTTCAGCTCATCTGACATAAATCTGCACACTATGTAATTGGTGAAATCTGCATACGAGTAAGTTTGTTTAAGAGTTATTGTAAACACTTGTTCATCTTGGAAGGAATCATCTATGTCAACCACAGGCTCATCATTCCCCTTGCCCTCTAACCTTGATAACTTGGCAGCCACTTGATTTTCCCAATCTCTTCTATCTTTGACCTCATAGTCAAATTCTTGTAATAACAACACCCACCTTATCAACCTTGGTTTTGCATCCTTCATTGCCATTAGGTAATGGAGTGCAGCATGATTAGTGTGAACAATAATTTTGGTGCCTAACAAGTATGCCCAGAATTTCTCAAATGCATAGACTACCACAAGCAACTCTTGTTACATTTAGCACTTTATAGAGTCTTGCTTACGTAATAAATTGAGTGAAAAAGTTTGTTACGTTTCTTCCCCAGCACAACACCCAATGTCGTTCCACTTGCATCACACATTACTTTGAAAGATTCTTACCAATCATGAGTAATAATGACCGGGGTAGATAATAATTTCTCCTTCAAGCACCGGAAAACCACTATACAAGCATCATCAAATTGGAATTTCACCTCTTTCTCTAAGAATTTGCAGAAAGTATGTGCAATCTTTGAGAAGTCTTTGATGAACCTCCGGTAGAAACCAGCATGTCCTAAGAAACTATGTGTAATATCCCGTATTATGCATAGGCTTATTCTATTCTTGTGATACTTGACATAGACTTATTGTATAGGTGAGGGACCATGTTTCTTATATGATTAACGTTGGTTTAAAATAGCTTGGAAAGTGATGTGATGCCTTTCATGTTGCAGCATGTGTACTGCAAGTTATAACTCCAATAAAAGTATTTAAACTTGAGATGGGAAGGTGGTAATTGAGCTTAAAGTTTAAAGTTAAGTGCTAGGTTAAAGAATAGGTGCATCGCCTACTTTGACTTATTGACCAGTCCAAAGAACCAAATAGGTGCATCACCTACTTGAGCTATATGGATCTAGTTAAAAAGGACAAGGTTTATGGATCAGATTTTGGCCTATGCTAATGGACTCAGTTGAGGCCCACACTATGTTAAATAAAACAAAATGGAATTTAAGCCCAGCAGCCAAATCTGCCAAGGCCCAATATATTTAAGCCCAGGTGAAAGCTAGTAGGTGCATCACCTAGTTTGACCTTTTGAGTTGATTGATGTACATAAGCAGGTGCATCACCTACTTGATCAAGTAGTGGCTGAAAATGGACCAAAAAAAGGAGGTTCTAGATGATTATTTTTTTATGGTCATGAAGGCTCCTTTTAAACCCAATATGAGCTGATCTTTTCACTCATTTAAACATACAAAATTCACAATTCACTCCAACTCTCTCTCTCCTTTCTCTTAAGTATTAAAACAACAGCCTTAAAGTTCCTTCTAAGGTTCTTGAAGAAATCTTCATATATGCAAACCAAGTTAAGAGAAACACTTATGGATTTAGCTTAATTCTTTCATGGAAGACTAGAAAACATGTTATTCATGCTCAATTATAAGTAGAAGGCAGAAGTTCCTACAAGCTACTGCTCACTTTCCTTAATTATTAAGATACTTTTCTCTTCTTCTTTTGTTTAAGTGTGAAGGGAAGTTGAAGTAATGAGGAATTGATGTTATAAAGAGAAGTTGCAGAAATTAAGGTAAGGTGACTACTCCATTGTCTTCCTCCTTATGTATGAGTTTGAGTGAGGAATTATGGGTGTGCTGTCATAAAGAACTCAAGGGGGTGGTTAGTTCAATAATGGGTTATATCATAAAGAATATTTGAGGCTATTTTATGTGTATTGTTGTTGGTGCAGCTTGGGTAATCTTGGAAAAAGATATATAATGTGTATTGGGCAGAGAAGAAGGGTGTGTTGATGCACATTATTTTAAGGGTTTTATGGGCTCATTAATAGTCAAAGTTACTTACTATTTTACAAGGCTAAGGTGTGATAGCTGCTAATATTAGTTTATCATGAATTACAGATTAACACCTAAAAGGGGAGGCTGAATCGTGATAGTTATATTGGTCAGCGAATAAGATATGTAAGGCAATTCGATTCCAAATTCTTCGGCATGAAATCTGATCCTTACAATTAATTTCAATAATTGAATTTCCTAAGTTTTATTCCTAGTAAAGGAAACATAGTGGCAGTGTACGATCTCCAAATAGCTGACAATATTTCCCCCTCTCCTTAGTGTGTAGAATTACTTCATTATATGTTCACTACTCTATACTTGTGTAATTATCCTCCTATGTGCTGGTATAGAAATGGTATTTCAAAACCAAGTTTGGTGAATCCTCCTCTAGTCAGTTGAAGTCAATTGTGTCAGTTAAGCTCACAAGTAATGCATTGATGTACATAGCTCCTTATATCATTGTTGCTTCCTTGAAGTATTATTTTCATGTCCTCTACTACTAGTCCGTAGTTCCAAATATAAAAAATTATTATGACCAACAAAACAATAACTCAAAGATTAAAGAATCTACATGAAGCAATTTGCATAATTAAGGGTGGCAGCTCAGGGGCGAAAGCCTAGCATAGGCCGATCCCAATTGGTATAGAGGGGCGGCAGCTCAGGGGCGAAAGCCTAACATGGGCCGATGCCAATTTGTGTAATTATGAGGACCGCATCCCAGGGGTTAGAATGCCTAGCAAGGGTCATCCTCTTCTATCACTGATCAACTGGTCATTCGTATCACATACCTTATAAAGATCATAACACACAGAAGGTTGCATACACGATCCCAGAAGAGTTAACAAAGGTGGTTTTCTATTCTGATTTATGCACATATATTAATAATTTATTTCATTCAAACTCTTATTTTATATATGTTATTGCCTTACATATTCAGTACATTTTCTTAACTAACGTCCCTCACGGGGACGCTGCATTTCATGCTGCAGGCACAGGTTCTTCAGCTAGTAGACCTCCTCGGTAGGAGCACATGACACTCAGCTACTTTTGGTAAGCTCCAGATTGATTTGGAGCTTTTCTGAGAACTTGGTAGATTCATTTTGGTATTGTATCGTAGTTAAGAGTAAGGCAGAGTCTGTCCCGACCTACTCTAAGGTTTTCTATCTTTTAAAGGCTTTGTAGACTTATGTATATGGTTTAGTTGCATCTTAACAAGCTGTGGCCTCAATGGCCATGTCTTGTATATATGTTTTGGGTCTACTTATGTTGCTTCGTATCGTTGTGTCCTATGTGAACTTGTCACAAGATTGTCATAGTTATATGCATAGTAAGCACAGGTTACATGTTGGTTTTCTCCGGCCTTTAGGGCATCAGGTGCCTGTCCGTCTTAATGGGATTGAGACGTGACACTAAGAAACCCCTTTACAAAAATTGGTGGTGGTAATTTCTCAATCACTGCAATCTTCACTTTATCAACCTCAAGCCGATTTTGTGACACTTTGTGACCAAGTACTATTTCTTATTTAACCACAAAGTGACACTTTTCCCAATTGAGGACCAAGTTTGTCTCCTCACATCTTTGGAGAACTTATCCTAAGTGTTCTACGCACGTATCTAAAGTTTCACCTACAACTGAGAAGCCATCCATAAATACTTCAATAGAATCTTCTGCGATGTCGGCAAAAATCGATAGCATGCAATGTTGGAAGGTTACCGGGGCATTGCATAATTCGAATGTCATCCTTTTAAAGGCAAAAAGTCCCATAGGGGAATGTGAAGGTGGTCTTCTCTTGGTTTTCTGGCGGAATGGATATTTGGTTGTAACCGGAATACCAATTCAAAAAGCAATACCAACCTCTTTTCAAGAGTCGATCAAGCATTTGATATATGAAGGGCATGGAGAAGTAATCTTTTTTAGTCCATGTGTTTAACTTCTAGTAATCCATGCATATCCTCCATCCAATCACCGGCCTCGTAGACACAAGTTCCCTCTTTTCATTCGGGACCACTATGATACACCCCAATTTTTGGCACACATTGCACTGGCTTACCTATTTTCTATCAGTGATAGGGTAGATCACACATGCGTGTAACCACATTATTATCTCCGTTTTCACAACTTCTTGAATTGGTGGGTTCAATCTCCGTTGATGTTCAACACTCAGTTTACACTCACTATCAAGCTAAATTTTGTGAGTACAGATACCGGGTGGAATGCCTACTATATCAGCTATGGTCAAGCCTATTGCTTTGATATGCCTTCGTAATAACTAAAGAAGCAAAATCTCCTTCCATTCAAGCACGTCAATCGCAATAATCAGCGGTTCAGTGTTATTTGCCCCCAAGAAAACATATCGGAGTTCGTTCTTCTGTTTATGACTTTGCGGTAGGACTCTCTCTATTTTTCAAATCAATGTCCAATTTCAATGGAGTCTTTGAATACCATTCCAAGCCTTGAAGAGCATCTACTACCTCTTCATAACATTGAATTTCAAATTCATCATAGTTAACAAGCACAACTTCAAGAGGTTCTCTCATGCACATCAAATGGCTCACGCTAGCCACCGCCTCATCGATAACATCAATGGTAGACACCACATGAATATAACTTTGGTGTTTCATTGACTTACAAACATTGAAGGTTACTTCATCTTCGTTCACCCGAAACTTCAACTCTCCGCTTTCAACATCCACCAATGCTCTTCCGGTTGCTAAGAATGGTCTTCCCAAAATAATGAGAATTTCATCATCTATTTCACAATCAAGAATGAACAAATTGGCTGGGAAAATGAACCGATCAACCTTGACCAAGATGTCGTAAACTATCCCCAGGAGATGTTTGATTGAACAGTCAGCCATTAAGAGTCTCATTGTGGTTGCCTTTGGTTCCCCCAACCTAAGTTGTTTGTATATCTCATAGGGCATCAAGTTGATTCTTTCCCCCAAATCGTATAAAGCTTTATCGAAATGGAGCAGGCGAATGGTACAAGGGATTGTAAATGCCCCGGATCCTCTCTCTTTTTGATCAACTCCTTAGTCATAATTGCACTACAACTATGGGAAACTTCAATTATCTCAAAATCCAAGCTCCTTTTCTTTGTGACTAACTCTTTCATGAACTCGGCATATCCCGGCATTTCTTACAATGCCTCTACAAGGGGGAGATTAATTAACAATGTATTAAACACCGAGAATAACTTCTTGAAATTCTCATCTTCATTCTTCTTCTTCAATGTTGGGGAAATGGGGAAGTTATTTTGGGAAGAGGTTGCATGACTTTTGGAATTTGAACGTGTTGTTCCACTCTCTTTTGTGGTTCTTTGGCAATGATTTTATGGCTAAGTAACTCTTGTTCGTCCATGCCTTTATTTTCTTCATGCTTTTGAGAATATTCATTTCCCATCAAATTACCTATTGCCACCTTTCCGCTACGACTAACTATAGCCAGCTTTCTAGCGTCCTCTTCCATCGTCATATGTGGTTTCAATTGAGCTGATAATAAACTCAATTGTCCTTTAAGTATCTTGATGGCATCAGCATAAGAGTTCACTTTCTTGTGCAATGATGAAAAGTCATCTTTCATCCCTTTCAACAATTATCCGAACCTTCAACTATATCAAGTATGCGTGACAACAAGTCATTCACCCAGGGATTACTTGCACTACCTTTTGATTTTTGGTTTTCACTCGAGTGAGTATGGTTATCATCGTGATCATCTTCTCTTCTCTAATAATCATTTTGCTCAGCCCAATCTTGATAGGATCTCCTATGTTCTACTCCTCTCTGATAGTTCCAACCTTAATTTCCGTCTCACTGTAGATAGCGTGGGTGGAAACCCTTCAAATTTGAAGATGAAGTTGTGACAACAATCTCTTCAATGAAACACTTGTTTCAAATGTCAAATTTCACTCCAATTTCACGAATCAACACGAAATAAACAAATAGTCTAGTAGAACCTGGGGAATTGGCCAGCCAATTGTAGAATTTTAGTTTAGAGAGTAAATGTTGATGCTCACAATAGGATAATTTGTTGTGGGTAGGTCAGGCCATATATAAGATAACATTCTTTCGAACAATTACCTATTCTATGCTGAATTCTCTCTAACTTGAACACTAATCGGAAAATCCCCAACCCTTTTGTTGTCATCAAATCCACTCTCTCGAGCTGGATACAAAGGATAGATTTTGTATTTCACTCTCTCGAGCAGAAATCTAGGTAACCCACTATTAAGGATGCTAAGTTTGCTACCTTGGTTATGTGCCTCTCTCTCGAGCAAGCACACAACACTAAACATGTTACACTAAATGTGTAAAACAATTTCAAAATGCAACTGCAACTCAGACCCACTTCAAATTAGCCCCATTTCTTGCAATTCAACAATACTTACTCATCAAAACTCAACTGCTATCTTCATAGTCAAAACCACAAGAGAACGGTTTTAGCCACTCATATCGAAAATAGAAAAATGAACATCCATCCTCACTCCCATAGTTAAGTACAAAATGAGAATTATAAGAGGAAATCAACTAAAAATCTTCTCTATTGCAAAATCTCTATTAAAATCTTGCTAAAATAACTAGGAAAAGCCTTTGATAGTATTTTCTATCTAAGTAATTTCTTCCTCACAGTTCTGAATGAATTACTCTCTCTAGCCAAAACTAATTTAAACAAGTCTGATGTGTCACTATTTAAGAATACTCGGCAGGTAAGCCAGGTGTCGCAGACAGATCGGTGACTCACCGATTGTGTCACACTCCAAAGTCAAGGAGCGCAACCGCCCTTAATGCCAAAACATAGTCTCGAGCCGACCCTGCTTAACCATTTGCAACTAATGCATGGCAGACACACATAATAAAGTAAACAAACAAGTATATCTCTTCTTCAAACTAAGCCCACGGCCGGTATGGCCCCTCTCATCCATATATAAAAGAAAAAGCTACTCCCAAGAGTTCATATAAAGAAATATCCAACTAGCACAGAAGTGTTGACTGGGTCGTCGAGGCCATCATGATATCTATACAAAAATTGGAAGAAGCTATATATCAAGACAATACATCAAACAGCTCAGAAGCTTAAGCAAACCAACAAAAGTGGGCCAGCATGGCCATAACCTAGCTCTACACCCCACACACTAATCTGCAAGACTAAAATAGTAGTAAACATTGGTGGGACAGGGCCCCAGCCTACCTATAAAAGTATACACAACAAAAGCTAACAAACCTCCAAACTCTGGTAGCTCTAGAGGAAAGGGGCTAGCCAATTGGATAGAAATCAATCGTGCTACTAAGGAGGTTTACTCGGTTGTCTGTCACGACATTCATGCATGAATGCAGCGCCCCAGGCAATAGGGTGTTAGTACAAAATAATGTAAAGAGTATGAAAATATGTAGACTAAATGAGCAAGCATCATAATATACCAAAAGAAATTAAGCATGCCAACCCACTACTGAATCTAATAAAATCCAATAATAATCAAACATCAACCTAACCAAGCCCCCATAAGCCCGGTAGGTACAAACAACGTACAACCTACTTAGGCCCCCATAAGCCCAAAAGGTGCCAAATCAATCTACATAACCTTATCAGTAGTCCCTTGTCTTTGTAAGAAGTCACATAGCCCTTTTGGCAACGATATACCCCTGTAGGCAACGTATAGCCCTCTTTGGCAACATCATAGCTCTGTGGGATGCACGCAACCCTCTTTTGCATTACATAGCCCTGTAGGCAATGCATAGCCTTCTTTGGAGTAAAAATTGCCCCGTAGGCAACACATAACACTCTTTGGCATCAATATATCCCCGTGGGTAACACATATCCTTCTTTGGCAATAATATAGTCCTATTACACAACATCATAGCCTCCATAGGCAATTCATAGCTCAACAGCTAACCACAATAGCCCCAAGGGCAACAACAAACAATTAAATTGGCTGAAGGCAAGCAATTTAGATATGACCAATATATATGAGTATTGTCCAAGTCTTTCCTAACTTAGGGCTGTTCTGAACAGATTATGAGTAATGAGGGTTTATAACCACTCAATAACCCAACCACTCACATTTACATCTACAACATAACTAACATGAACTACTCTATTATATCACTCTCAAGCTCTAAGGAAACATGTCGAACGAAAGGAGTATCCTTAACATACCTTTTCCTTTATAATTTCTACTGAAAACACCTCTGTCCACACCACTACAACACTAAAGAAAAAGGTATATCAATTAGTAATTAAGGATAAAAATTACTACGACAATTTGACAATCGATATGGATTCCTATCGTAAACTACTATCCAAGACCTAAGGTATCTGTTAACGGATAAAAGGTAGTTCCTACCTTTCTTTGAATGACCAAAACACTTGAATTCAATCACTCCACTAAAAAAAACCTGCTGCCATAACCTCCACGGAGCTACACCGCTGAATTCACCGTGCAAATTATACCAAATCGACGAGCTTGCAACGTAGGGTATATTTTGATAAAAGGCCAAGAAGAGATCATTAACATACAAGGATGATTTGAGGAGTATTTATCTGATTTTCATGGGTTTCTCATGAGTTGGAATGAAGAAAAATGAAGAAGATGCTATCTTATAAGCTTCCACCGACTTAGGGGACCCACCTCACCTGCTTGCTTGTGCTGTCTCGCAAAAACGCGAATATCTCTCTATTTTGAAGTCGGATGAACAAATCGTTTGATACGTTGGAAAGTAGACTCGTAGACATTCAATTTAATCCATCGTGGGACCCATAACATGTTATATATTGGGAGAAAACTTCCAAAACATTTGACCCAAATTTTAGAAAAATCTTTAAAAAGGAACCTACGATAACTTTCGCCCACTTTTATTTTACGACGTACCTTACTTCAAAACTTGAGATACAACCCTTGAACACTTAAAATATGACATACCACATCATTTTTAATTTATTACTCACCCTCTTTCTCTTTCCATGAACGTACGAATTAATTTAAACATTTAGAAAAGTCGGGGTGTTACATCATTCCCCCCTTAGAAACATTCGTCCACAAATGAAAAATCTGAATCACACGGTTATGTCCTTAGGAGTTGCCAAAGTTTAGACAAAGTACCCTTTGTGAATGTCCTGAAACACATAAATTTTTAACCTAGGCATCTCACAAGACGACATAAATAGCTAAGCAATATAACTCCGCAATAACAGTGTGAGCAAAAATACAACGACGACAACCATAATAGGAAGAAATAATATAATTTTTTATAGGTGTCTTACCCCACTGCACCAATATAAACTGATATACCATCACCCTGGGGTATTAAAGAAGTGAGGATATTTGGACCTCATGTCATCCTCACCTTCCCAGGTCACCTCTTCTCTATTCTTTTTTCTCCAAAATACTTTAACCGAAGCCACCTCTTTGGTCCTCAATTTACACACTTGTCAATCTAATATGGCTAATGGAGTCTCCTCATAGGAGAAATCCGTTGTGATCTGAACATCCTCAACTGGGACAACCCGATAAGGGTCTCCTACGCACTTCCGTAGCATCGATACATCGAGAACTGGATGAACAGATTCTATCCCCAACGGTAATTCTAAATCATAAGTCACTCATCCTACCCTCTGAAGGATCCGATATAACCCAATAAATCTTGGTCTAAGCTTGCCTTTTTTTCCAAATCTCATAACACCCTTCATAGGTGAGACTTTTAAGAATACCAAGTCATCGACACAAAATTCTAAGTCCCTTCGTCGCACATCTAGGTATGACTTCTCTCATCTTTGAGCTGTTATCAACCTCTCTCGTATGACCTTAACCTGCTCTACTGTCTGCTGTACTAAGTCGGGTCCAATCAACCCTGACTCACCTACCTCGAACCATCCAATGGAGGACCTATATTTTCGCCGATACAAAGTCTCATAAGGTGACATCCCAATGCTGGAATGATAACTATTGTTGTATGCGAACTCAATAAGAGGCAAGTGGTCATCCCAACTTCCCATGAATTCTAGAGCGCATGCCCGTAACATATCCTCGAGTGTCAAAATTGTACGCTCAGCCTGGTCATCTGTCTGAGGGTGAAAGGTTGTACTAAGATTAACCTATGTCCCCAGTCCTTTCTAGAAGAACTTTCAGAAGTTGGCGGTAAATTGTTATCCTCTATCAAAGATAATATATACTGGGACACCGTGTAGCCTTACAATTTCCCTAATATAGAGCCGTGCATAGTCTTCGACAGTCTATCATTAATTACCCAAATAGAGTCAAACTTGCGACACGATCGAGGTAGCCCTACAACAAAATCCATATTAATCGCTTCCAATTTCCACAAAGAAATTTCTATCGCCTGAACTAGCCGAACAGGCTTTTGGTGCGCAGCCTTAACCTGTTGGCAGTTAGGACACTGTGCAACAAGCTCAGCAACGTCCTTCTTTATCCCGTGCCAGAAATATATCTCCTTAATATCATGGTACATCTTCGTTGAACCAAGGTGAATAGAATAACGGGAATGATGTGCCTCTTCCATAATCGAATGTCAATGCCCTGCAATATTCGGAACTCATAATCGACCGTTACTTCTAAGGACTCCATCTCCTTCTATATCAAATGCTAAAGTATGTTGATTTAGAGCCTTGGCTCTAAGCTGCTCTAATCTATGATCCTTTTGTTGCCCTTATTTCACTTCTACAACTAGAGATTATATGGTTGTGTCTTGAATTGTTACCCCACTATCTTCTCCCTCTAACAATCTGACTCACAAGCTAGCTAACTGATGAAGCTCTCGCGCTAGCTCACGCTTCTCAACACCTAAATAGGATAAACTACCCATAGATCTTCGGCTGAGGGCATCGTCTTCCACATTCGCCTTTCCTGGATGATATACAATATCCACATCGCAGTATTTCAGTAACTCAAACCATCATTATTGTCGCAGATTTAATTTCTTTTGTTTAAAGATATATTGAAACCTTTTATGATCTGTGAAGATGTCAACATGAACACCATATAAATAGTGTCTCCAGATCTTTAATGCGTGCACAACTACAGCCAACTCTAAATCGTGGGTCGAATAGTTCTTCTCATGCTTTCTCAACTTCCTTGAAGCATATGCGATAACCTTACCATGTTGCATTAGAACTCATCCCATCCCAACACCAGAAGCATCACAGTACACCGCTTAGCCTTTTGAACCCTCTGGCAATATTAGAACTGGTGTTGATGTCGACCTATCCTTAAGCTCCTGGAAACTATGTTCGCAAGACTCAGTCCACTGGAACTAAGTTGCTTTTTGAGTCAACTTCGTTAATGGTGATGGAAGTGAAGAAAAGCCCTTTACAAACCTTCTGTAGTACCTAGCTAACCCTAAGAAACTATGAGCCTCATTCGGAGTCATAGGTCTGGGCCAAGTCTTTACGGACTAAATCTTTTGTGTATCAATCGCAATGCCTGCATCTGATACAATATGGCCTAGGAAAGCCACAGTGCTCAACCAGGACTCACACTTGGAGAACTTTGCATAAAGTTCCTGCTCTCGAAGAACTTGAAGCACTACTCGCAAATGATTTGCATGCTCAATTTTGAACGTGAATACACCAAAATATCATCAATAAATACAATCACACACAAGTCTAGATATGGACTGAATATACTATTCATTAGATCCATGAACACTGCCGGTGCATTAGTTAATCCAAAAGACATTACCAAAAACTCAAACTGTCCATATTTGGTTCTAAAAGCTATCTTTGGAACATCTTTCTCCCGAACTCGTATCTGGTGGTACCCTGATTTTAAATCAATCATTGAGAAACACTCAGCACCTTGTAACTGATCAAATAAGTCATTGATCCTCGGAAGGGGATACTTATTCTTTATAGTCACCTTATTCAATTGTTGATAATCGATACACATTCTTAGTGAGCCATCTTTCTTCCTCACGAATAACACTAGCGCACCCCATGATGAAGCACTAGGCTTGATAAAGCCTTTATCTAACAAGTCATTCAGTTGATCCTTCAACTCCTTTAGCTCAGCAAGAGCCATTCTATTAGGAGGGATAGATATGGGTTGTGTACCTGGTAGCCTATCGATAGCAAAATCAATTTCTTGTTCTTAAGGGATACTAGGGAGCTCGTCTAGATATACATCTAGAAACTCATTAACTACTGGAATAGATTGAAGAGTCGGTGGCTCTGCATCTATATCATGAACGCGAACAAGATGATAAATTCAACCCTTAGTGATCATCCTCCTCGCCTTAAGATAGGAAATAAACCTACCTTTGGGCATTGATTTATCGCCTTTCCATTCCAAAATTGCCTCTCCTATAAACTGGAATCTAATAATCTTTCTCCAACACTCAACATTAGCATAACAAGACGCTAACCAGTCCATACCCATAATGATTTTGAAATCAACCATCTCTTACTCTACCTGGTCTACAGAGGTCTGATGGTTGATAATTTCTATCGGGCAACCTCGATAGACTCTCTTTGAAATAATAGACTCACCAACTGGTGTAGATACAATAAAGGGTCGATCTAATGACTCTTCTACTATACATAACTTCCCCACAATAAATGGAGTAACATAAAATAGATTATATCCAGGGTCTATCAAACAATAAACACAATGGGAGCAAATAATTAATATACCTATCACAACATCTGGTGATGACTCTGCGTCTTGTCATCCGGTTAATAAATTTGTACAGTTCTAACCACTACATGAACTAGATGCTCCCTCTCTTCCTCCACCTCTACCTCTACGTGTTGAAGTCTGGGGTCCATGCCCTGTAGACTGTGCTGATAAGGTGGAACTTACTGCTAACCTGGTGGACTCACCTATACCACCCTGATCTATAGTAGGGCTATTTCTCTACCCATGCATATCCTGTCCACAGGAATAACAATCTGTGGAACCCAGCTTGCACCTCCCAAAATGCATCCTACTGCAAGTAGCACAACGCGGTGTGGATGTCCTAGCCTTGTCTGAACCCCTTTGTTGCTACGAGCCTAATACTTGTGAACCTTCCCCTGGGTCTGTCTGTCCCTGACGAATAAATCAACTACCCTGGAACAGCTGTGATGGAGTTCTAGTTGGCCTAATAGAATGTTGGGGTCTAGGACAACCCTGAGAATATCACTATGAACCAGCGGGCCTAGCCCTCTTCTTTCTCTCTCTCGACCATTTCACTCATATACTGTAGATGTCGACGATGCTCTATGCCTTGTGCCAAGGACTATATTTGCGAGATATCTTTATTATCATTTAATGTAGTGGTAGAATAAGCATCGATATAGTCTAAATCAAGCCCTCCCACAAATCTACGCACCCTGTCATGCATCGTATCAACAAATGCTGGTGCATATCTAGCGAATGAATCAAATCTCGGACCGCACTCTCGGACACTCGTGATACCCTATTTGAGGTTAAGAAACTGGTCCACCCTGATAACAGCAAGGTTAAGGGAAATCACAAATAGAGAATTGAATATTAGAATGCGGAAGCACAAAGAAAAGAAAACAAGAAAACTAACTAAAGATATGGGAAATTCGAAGGAAAGA
>JAJOOP010006424.1:0-17543 GCA_029582705.1 Solanum chacoense | reverse complement strand
ATAATAATAATAATAATAATTACGTCTCAATTCTAAGTAATTGAAGTGTCTTTTTCTAAGAAAACTAATTTAATGATCTATAGGACATTCTTACAATGAATATTCTTCATCAAATGCCAACTACACAGTACTACTACTACATATAATAAATTCACAAAATGATTGAAATTCAAGTTATTAATTGACAAATGTACGTAGGGTCATTTAGAAAATTGAATGCAAAGCGTTATTTTCAACCTCTTTTTCCTCGAATCCTCGACAATATTTTTTCCTGTTTGTACCTAAATGGAAATAAAAGCTACAAATAACACTAAAAAGAAAAAGAAGAAAAACATCAAACCCCACAAAGAAAAAATATAGAAAAAACAAAGTTTTTATTATGAACTTATTTGTGTAAATTGTAGTTGAGGGACCAAGTCTGAAAGTTGTTCATATGCACTAGGGCTCATAATTCGAGAATAAATGAAGAATAGGGCTATGTTAGTGCAGTCATTTCATACAAAGCAAAAAAACAAAAAAACTTTATGCTCCTTATTTGCAGAATTCAAAATCATATACGTAACTGTAACTCAGTTGATTGATTAACTAGAACTTTTATATTATTGACGAAAGTTCAATTAACAATCTCAGCTAAGAAGGTTGAACAGTTAAACACCATTCATAGTCAAAATTTTATACTTACTAATATGTTAAATTTTGTATTAAGTTAAATTTCTAACTTGCGTTACTAAAAGCATTTACCATCATGCATAAACTATAGAGAAACACAAAAAGTACCTTATACTATAGTATAAATGTTGAAATTTTACGTAATTAAATTAAAACTAAAAAAAAAGAGTAATTAAATAGTGTACATACCCTTTGAACATAAGATTCAGGCATGAGTGAACGTAAAACAGAAAGATGTTCATTCATTTGTTTCCTTCTATTTCTCTCAACAGCAATGTGAGTCATTCTTTGATTTTCAGCTTCCTCTTTATTTTTACAAATTTTGGGTCTTCTTCTCCTTTTCTTTCTCCCTCCGCCGCCGCCTCCTGATTGTGCCGCGACCGACAAATTATTCTTCTCCCTAGAAGTGTCTGGTCGCGGCACTGAGGCGGCGGTGGAATATTGTTGCTCTAAGGGAGTAGTAGTACAAAAATCTTGAGGTTTTAATAAAAAGGCATTATTTTCTTCATGATTGTCAAAAAATAAGGCATTTTCATCAAGATTGTTGTTGGTGGTGGTGGTGGTAGAGATTGTATCATAGATGATGAAGTTGAGGAGTTCATTGGTAGACAGTGCTTCTAAAGCCATTTGGAATTTTTTTTTTGTTTGTGATTTTTTAGATAAGTAGGAGGGTCTTGGATTTTGCTTTGTAAGAGGGTTTTGTATGTGTGTGTTGTTTTGTTTTGAGAGCCCCAATGAACATTTGACTTGTTTCTTTGCTTGGTTTACTCTATCTCTATTTGTATGGAGTATTATAAGACTTCAATTAGTATTTTATAGTGATACCCACTGATTTCTTGAAGTAGTAGTATGTGTAAGACAAAGACATACTATAGCTATTAATTAAGGGGTCGTCGTCTTTAATCAGAGCTTTCAAATTTCAAAATGGGAGAATAAAGAATTTTTTGATAAAATAAATTGTTTTTAGTGGGCCTAATTGGCGTGAATTCAAATTATTTAGACTAGTAATTTTTGATTATTAACAAATAATTATAATGGGTGATTTGCAAAAATAGCATATCGATAACCCTTATAAGTTGTAAGATGTGATCTTGAACTTTTAGTCCAATTTAAAAAGAATCTTTGAAGGATACCTTAAATTAAGAAAATATGTCTAGTAAAATCTTTTATTGTCCATCGGATATAAGTTAGAGACAAAAGTTCAAAATATTACAATTTGTTCGAGGTAATTAACTTGTTCAATTAATTTCCTCATATGCAAACGTATTTTGTGTTTTCTCTATTGAAAATGTATGTTATTAAACTATTGTTAATGAAACAATTGAATTTGATCGCGATTAAATAATAAATGCCTTTTATATAAAATCATGTTATCAGTTAATACAATTGAAACTTCTCTTCAATAGGCAATACATGGTAACTAATGAAATATCTCAAATATTTGCCAAGTCATTAAGTGCGATCATACGCGGTTATTGATGTATTATGCCATGTTATTTTTTAATCTGTATTAATAATATAAAATATAGAATCTTTTTTATTCTATACATCAATCTTAATTATAACGTGCATGAGGTTTTACAGCTTATTAAGATTAATGTGTATAATTAAAGAAGTGAAATATACATTTTAAGTAATTAGCGTATCTACTAATGGACACTTGGGAACACAATTATAAGCTTTTCCCAAATTGGAGTCAAAAGTATCTAATATGAATACTTTATTATATATTTGAATGTTGCTATCGAAACAGATCGTAGTTTGTATATCTAAATAAAATTTACTAAATGCTAGTGCTAGCGATATATTATGTCATTTTTCTTTTTCTATTTTTTTCCACTCACTTTTTCATATAGAAAAGCTCGTTCGTATGCTTCCCTCTCGTGCATTAATATATCCTTCATTTCCATTGTTTGTTTTAAGTACTCTTAAAAGGGATGTGTTTAAAGGACCTATTTAAAAAAATTAATTCTTGAAATTATAAAAATTCAAGATTTATAGTACATAATTAAACGGAAGTAAAGCAAACGTGCATCTTTTAATTTAGACAAAAAGTTTTATATTATCTTGTTCCTTGGTAAATATTCTAATATTTTAATCTTTTCCCCTGAATCTTAGTAGTATCTTTGTGCCGCAGACCAATGTCATGAGTAATAATATATATATTAATAAATAATGTCAGTAGGCATTTGGATAATATTTTGTTGTAAATGAAGGAAAATAGAATACTTTAAGTTGAAATTTGGATAATATTTTGTCCATTTTGCTTTTTAATAAGTTCAAACATATGTTACTATAGGGATGTTATAGCAGGTTTTTAAATCATGTAGCTTATATAATAAGTATTTTTAATATATTATAACCTTATAACACATACACATTTAGTTTTATTTAATACTTATACACAATTAGTTTAATAGTATTAAGATTCAAAAGTTCTTTTTATATTTTTAATTGTCATATTCAGTCATGACTTCATTTATTTACACTTGATAAAATCTTAATCATAATTATTTATATCATAGTCATTAAGTTTGTTATTTCTACATGTAAATTTAAATCATTAAATGTATTTTGTTTATGTTACAAAGTACAACATCTTAATAGTCTCAAAGATTTAAAATTTATAATAAATTCTAGATATCATTAAAATATTTATTCAAAAAATTTAACAAAAATGAGGGTTCGCCAATTCCATTCACACTACCACCATCACCCACGACTGCCAATGTCATCGCTGTCCATCATTATTCACTATCACCATCCTCGTCCACCCTATCACTACACTACAATCAACTGTCAGCCATTATCCAAAATCATCACCACCAATTATCATTACAACAACAATCATTAATCACTATCTACAATCATCACCATCAGTCACTACTATATATTGTTAACCACCATCACGAAATTACTATCATCCACACACGACACATCTAAATGCTAGATCCCACAAGATTATTGGGCCAAATGCCCTACAAATCTTACCGACTCGAATTTACTAATAGAATCTCTAAGACTATAAGAATTTTAACCCAAGCAGACCAGATCTTTCATTTTCTCTATCTTTTCTTGTTAATTATTGATTCTCCTCCTCACACACAAAACAAAAAAAAAATGTCTACATTTTAATTCATCATAGACACATAACGTTAAGTCATATAATGGTTGTAATGTTTTGGTTCCCAATTTATTTAACACATACAAGCTGTCAAAACATACTGCCAGAGGGGGGGTGGGGGTCCCAAGTGTAGGGGACCCAAGATATAGATTGAGATATGCATAAAAACAATATAACAAGCTGTGCAAAAGCTACCCTTCACGTTCTTATTTTTTTCTTTTTTTTTTCATTTTTCCTTTGAAAATTGAGAATTTTTTTTTCTACCCACTATAAAACTCAATTCCCTAGATGATACATGTATAATTTCTATACCTTTTTTCCTTTTCTTGTGGCTCTCATGTCTTTAATCTCACAAAATGTATTCTTCACGTCTATTCTATCAAAACTGTCTTCGATCCTAGTGTTACATTTAGCAAAAACTCAAAATAAATGCTACCTTAAAAGTTTTAAGATAAAAACTAATGTATATTTTTTAATTATATCCGTGTGCTCTATTTTTTTTTAATAGTGTTAAATTCTCAAGAGATATTTTATTGAATATGAATAGTTTAATCATATATTGTATTTGTTAATTTCTTAATAGATGTGATTCTTCTTGTTTTTAGGACAAAAAAATGTCAATTTTTATTTATTCAATTTGGAAAAATTATCAGATAATTTAGCACTTTATACCTATTTTTACCCTTATTATGATATATACTATTCTCTCTATCTCAATTTATGTGGCTCATTTTTCTTTTTTAGTCCGTTTCAAAAAGAATAACACATTTCTATCTTTAACAACAATTTAATTTTTAAATTGTCAATTTTACCATCAATGAAATTATTTATAGTCACAAATCAACTACACCTTATTTCAAACCACAAATTTAAAAGTCTTTCTTTCTATCTTAAACTCCGTTCAAATCAAACTAACTCATATAAATTGAGATCGAGAAAATATTATTTTTCAATATTTAAAAATGTTGATTCTTTGTGATGGTTTCAGTGGGAAATGTCATTCACATCTTCCAACTTAACCTAGGTGAAAAGTAAGAGTCAACCACAAACCTTGGATGGAGAGGAGGGGGGGGGGGTAAAAAGGTGTCTCTAATGTCAGTTTATAGGGTCTGAAAAGAACTTCATAGAAATAGTTGTAGGGATAAGCTAAAAATATTTTATTACTAGTAGAAAACGAAGATACTTCTCGTTAATTAACATCACAAAAACAACTTTTACAAGTTGATGAGCCAATGGCTTTTCACTATCTTCTTTCCAAATTATCATTTGGGGAAAAGGGCTGGTTTTGTCTGTGAAATATTTTATTAAAAATTGATGAATATTTATCATATGTTACATTTTTAGTTCAAAATGTCCTTATTTTCATTGTTAATTAAGTAACTCAATTTTGAGTTATATAACATTGTTGGACTATTATATCTTAAAAGAGACATATCAAGAATTATACTGCTAAATTAATGTAGATTATACAACAGTAAATTCTTAAAAATGAGCGGAAAAAAATTATGTCTTAGTCTCAATATTTATTTATTCCTTTTATTTCAACAATTTATGATATCTACAAAAGACCCAAACATATATATACTAAAAGAGGTGCGTGAAATGATTTTTACAAAATTAAGGTGTATATTTCAATTACATAAATTATAAGGGGATCGTATGAATTCCACCAAACTACGAAACAATATAATATAATAATAATAATATTTGCAAGTCACAGATGAACCCATGAGTTTGTGATTCAGAGGAAATAGTCAACACAGAAGAACAGGATAGATATTGCAGGAATCAGTTCTCTGGGAACCATAATTTATTTATTTTATTAAAAAAATATATAACGGCGTAGTACATTATTACATTATTATCTCACCAAGAAAACAAGACTATCAGGCACAGACATGAAGGTTTCATTCACATATTGACACCTACTCTTTATTTAAATATAAGTATTATCCACTAAAATTGAATATCCATACAGACGGATAATATGAATATCTATATTATCATTATCGCTTGTTATTTTTCATGAGTTCTTAATTGTAATAAGTCTAAATTTATTTTGACATAGTGTTAAAGAACACGATTATATTCACTATTTAACTTGTGTTTTGCCTTTACACCTCTATTTTGTTATAGCCTAAATACACTAGCATGTAGTAACAAGTTTTATTTTACAACTAGTTGTGCATATTTTTCCCTATGGGTGGAAGGTGAACCATGAATAATTAAAAAATCAATCAACAATCAAAATCAACATGTCTAGGACAGAGGTGAACCGTATTGCTCGATGATTGAGATGCCTCTACGGCTCCATCCTTAATCAGATGGCTTGAGTTTAAGTTCTTAAAAATGAATTTTTTTTTGTTGAAAGCATATTCCCAAAAATAAACCTACAATGTGCGAATTTGAATTTAGTCGCATCCATGCTACTAGTAGTACCTTACACCAAATGGAACCTCCCAACCCCACCCACCATCCAAAAAAAAAAAAATCGACGATGTATCAAAGACTTATACACGTTCTGGTTCCATTACTATTCTAATGTATCATTCTAATTTACAATAGGTTGTAAAAATTGCATCTTATAGCATGTATTCTATACTAAAAAGAAGACGAAATTTTACCAATTTTAGCAAAATGTTAAGAGGCAAAAGCTGCCCTATAAAAAGCCTTGCTACATAAATAGTATACATGATGCATGCCTTTGTTATCTTTGGACTCTACGTTAATCAACTCATTAAATATGGGAGTTCATTTTTTGACTAAAGATTTTGAAATGATTATCAACAAAATATTTGGAACTTTGTTTAAAAGGTAAATGCTTACTTGGGTCCTCCATGATATACCTGAATCATACTTTGACATCAACCTTGTCATTTCCTCTTGTCCTACTCTACTTTCTCACTGTTCATTAGGTATCCAACTAATTCTCACTTTTCTTTTTTTGGGTGCAAAAGATTCAAAATGCATACTCTGTCACAAATAACGTATTAGATTTTATTATTTCAAAATAACTCAACTTCAAAAAATTTATTATTTTTAATTATATGTTTTATAGCCATATAAATAAATTATTATTTTTCGACTATAAATTTCAAAAATCTTTCTTTATTAGATATTTCTTAAATTTCATAATTGGTCAAACAATGCGACATAAATTAAGCAAGAGGAGTAATACGATGCGACATTCCAGCACTACTCTATCCCTTTGAGAAATGGTACAAGTTATAAACTATTTGGCCAAAATTTTGAAAGGCCATAAGCGCTTATCTTTAAAAAAAAAAAAGTGAAGTTACTGGCCAAACTTTTGAAAGAAAATAAGTGTTTTCAAAGGTGAAAAATGTAGCATTTTCCTAAAAATACTTTTGAGGAAATACACTTTAGAAGCACTTTTAGAAAACTTGATCAAACACTAATGATTGTTCAAAAGTGTTTTTTAATTTTTGTGGTCAAACACAGACGGCTTCTCATCAAAATTTCTTTTTTAAAAGTACATAAACAATATTTTTGAAAATAATCAAATTATAAAAGCTTGACCAAACATACTATTATTAATAGCTTGCTAACAACTTTCAATAATAATAATAATAATAATCTTCCCCCCTGAAAAGGTAAAAGGAAAAAAAAAATCAGAACAAAAACTTCCTCAAATGAACACTGCGAATTAGAGTCATTTTAAAGCCTGCTGTCCACCCACATCATCAGAACATGAAATTCAGTATTGGATTGACACCTTTGTACTAAAATAAATTTTGCTCTTAGCAAATGTTTGATAACCTGAATAACTGGGAGTTTAATTAGAGAAAATAACTATTCCAATTAATTTAACAACAAATCTAGTTTTAATATGAAATAGCTCCAGCTCTTTATCAAGCACCTACTACTCTGTGGATTATAGCATAGTATAAAGAATTAGTCAAGATGCACACAAGTTAGTCCGAATTAAAATGATACTTTGTAATGCTCAATATGCCATACATTGTCACTGGGTACTACCTTGTTCTTGTCTGTCTATATAAAAAACTTATATGATAAAAATAACCAACCTTGTATTGTACATAGTCACCACAGTAATAAAAGGTAAGGGCAAAACAATAGGAGTGACTCAAAAGGAAGAAAGAAAAATAGACAGGAAGAGAGGGGAAGAGGAATAGGTAAAAACTGCAGATAAGGACCATGTGAAAGTAGAAGCACAGGAAATGTCACCTTATCTGGAGAAGAGGACGGATGAATGGACGTTTGGACCATGGTCCAATTAAGCTGTCAGGCCCTCTCTGTATAGGGTATCCACAATCCATGTGACCAACCAAAGCTTTCTCTTCTAAAGTAGTACATTTCAGCAATCATCTGCATTCAAAAACTAAAACTCTACATCTATTATTATTAATAGCAATAGTATTTCAACTTTCTTTCTTTGGACCCCCTATTTTCTTGGGGGACCCATGAATACCATTTCCTAAATGGGGCTTGAGTTTGGCTTTCTTTTTTAGCCATGGGCAATCCTACCCAGTGCATGCACAGAGAAAGCAAAAGAGGGATTGAGGTCTCACTCTCTGTGCTGGTTCCTGTCACATATACTCCTTTTGGTTGTCGTGGCACAGCAACGGCATATGATTTAGGCCGCGATCACATGCTCACGTGGGTACACCACGGTCATTTCTCTCACACACTTCCCACAGTGCATTTCTAATTAACAGAAATAGAGTAAACTGTAGGATAGTTGAATAGACAGGGGTAAGGTAAAATATATGATTGCTCAGTCAATGCCTCGATTACAGAATCTATTGTAGACACAGGATCTATTACGTTAAAGAATGGATTTAAATTAGAGTACACACTAGAACAAGCTCCACTACCAAAACTTCAATCGAATACCATAAAAATGTGCAACTGCTGCAGCAATAGATAAAATGTATGCATATCCAACCAAGATAGCAAGGGCAACGAATGGTGAGACAGAGAGGGTATCCATGGAAAGATTAACCATTCCAGTTAGCACGTTAGCCTGCATGATTGCAAAACAATTTTTATGACTAATCATCCAGAGATCAGAGGTTGAACATAAACTCTTATAGAATGATGATGTCACCAATAAAAATTTCCTCACCAGAAGAAAAGAGCCCAGTAGATTTCGGTCAAAATAGTCTATCAATGCAGCAACTTTATATCCAGGTACATAATCAGCTAGAGTTAAAACTGCAAAAACCTGAAAAGGGAAAACGTTGAATCATATGCCTAAATAAAAAAAAATAAAAAAATGCAACATTATATGGATCACGCCAGCAGATTTCTGTATGAAATTATGCAGCATTACATTCCGGAGAAATTCACAAGTAATCCAAAAACTCTTCCTGGAAAAACAGGAATGATTGCTAATTAGGCTTCCTCTATCCAGAAGTTCGGATTGTTCCCCTACCAAGAGTGAAATGAATCTATCCTTGACCAAACTTTTTGGAATGTGTAAGCAACATTTTGAAAAAGCAATACTCAGCTTGTGTAAGTGCATAATTAGTTGAGTCAGAAGAAAAATTATGAGCATCCTACTTCACCCAGAAATTTGGTCAAACAACCACAAAAAAAAAAAAAAAAAAGACAGGATTAGCTTTTCCAGAAGTAGGTACCAGCCAACCTTTAGTCCTTTGCTCAATGACATCCATTCTCTGTGGTATTACTCAAAAGTCGTCCTATCACTAAGATGTGTGAATGACCCCAAACTAATTAAATTTTTGGAGAAATTTAACGTTAAAAATTTCCCTTTCAAGTTGCAGGTTGATTCATGCTATTTAGTAAATAGTAATGAAACTCCTTGAGCTAAATGCCATTAATTTCTGGGAACTCAAATCTACTTTTGTTTCTCCAATTTTATCTCTTATTATTTCTTGTGTCTCCATTGAAAGATTGGACTTATCAAGCTCTGAAATGAGTGGTAAATGATCAATCAATCAACTATCTTTCACTTCCAAACTATTTGGGGTCAATATATGACTAAATCTATTCCTCTTTATTTGTATCCATTTCATTTCAATACTGGCAATTCTCTAAAAGTTCTCCAAGTCCTACACTTATTCCCACATTCACATACAAATTTCTACAAACAACAACAATACACCCAGTGTAATCCCTACTAGTGGGGTATGGGGAGGGTAGGAGATAGACCCTACCCTATTTTTGTTGGGTAGAGAGGTTGTTTCCGATAGGCCCTTGGATCTACAGACAAGAAAATAATTTGAAGCATGGTAGCAAGAAAATATGACAGCAAAATACTGACATACGAGTTTCTACTGAACTAAAAGTATTCCTGGTACGCACTACATTTAATGTAACAGTAAAAACAACAATTCAACCTTCATTTGAACTAGCTGGCATTGTCCATATGGTTCCTTTGCTTCCATTATCTTCTATTATTAGCTAAATCCGCATTGGTTCCAATAAATGACAGGTTTTTTATAGCCTCCTTCTATCTGATTCTATGTCTACATTATCCTCTTTAAGCACCTTCAATAATCATACAAACCAATTCAGCATGGTCAAACCATCTTCAGTGATATTTTTTCTCATTTTATCCTTTATGTCCAATCTGATGCAATTGTTTCAAGATTTGTCCAATCTTGTTCAACTGCATATCCATATTAGTTTGTGCATTTCTAAACATTCATCTTCTGGATATATTTCATTATTGAGACAGTACATTCACTTCAATATAACATTGTTGCTCCCACAACCAGTGGCGGATCCAGGATTTTCGTTCAGGCGATTCAAAATATAAAAGTATAAACGTATAAATAAGCCTTTAGAAATGGGAAACTTGAATTTTTTTGGGTTTAAAACCAAACTTTTAGCACATTTTTTAAAGTAAAAAAATAAAACTTAAAAAAACAGAACTGAAAAAGAAAAAAATAAAACTAAAAAAAACTGAAACTGAAAAAGAAAAAAATAAAACGCTTTCACTGGGATTCGAACTGGCGACGTACATCTTAATTTCAGGGGTACTTGCCACTGCGCCATCAGTTTCTCTTTGTTATTGAGGAGGTTCAAAATATATATATCTACAGAAATACAGAAAATTTACCTTATATATACCGTGTAATTTTTTGCCGAGGGAGTTCGGATGAACCCCCTGGAACCCACATGGGTCCGCCCCTTCCCGCAACCATTCTGTAAACTTTGCTCTTACGTTGTTAGGCACTGGATTCAATGAAAATCTCTTTGTATCTCTACCCACTGTTCTCACACTTGTAACTGCTCCTTTGAACTATCCTGTATTGTATTTATATTTGATATGGATTCTTTATTTTCGAACTACTTTACTGGCACTACCATATGCTTTCTTTAGTCCACCGAATATCATGTAGATTTCCTTCTCTCTGTAAGAATTTCTACAAATCTCAACAAAAATACTCCGCTGTTACAAGACTACCAATCATGAACCCACTTAGCCTTACTTAATGTCCCTACTCTATCCTCATCACTATTCGAATTTTATATTATATAAGTTTAGCTTAAAATACATAAATATATATATATATATATATTATATAAGTTTCATACAATAATAGTTCGAACATCTTTATCTCCTTTGTTCTTATATATTGGAACCAAGGTACCCTTTTCCACTCATTTATTATCTTTCACTCCTTAATATAACATTGAATAGCATGGTTAGCCATCACTTAACCTCACCAAGGCACTTCAAAACTAGTCTATCCTCATCATATCCTTTCCTTCAACATAGGTTTATCTATAAATTCAGCTAAGGTTTCTATCTGTCACACATGTATGAATATCTACCAAGTCATCCTGGTAATTTGTATTGAGCAATTGACTGAAATAACCTCTCATCTGGCTTTAGTCTCACTATCTACTTTCAAATCTTGTCCAAAATCATTCTTAATACACTTGATCTAAGTTTTTCTGCCTTTGCACTCAGTCTTGAAATAACTGATGAGAGCTGACGTCAGAAAACCCATGAACTTAAAGACACAAAAGTACATCCATCCGATAAGACTAACATGTATTTCTGCAAGCGCAAACTCCATTTACAAGTGTAGAACTGTTCGGAAGAAGAATCATGGATAGATGGAATGAGTAGCTACCACAGTCAAGCAAATAAAAGGAGCCACAGGGAATAGACAATTCCACATTCTAACTATGACAAAAGAACTTTAATCAGCATATAAGTAGATAGAATAAAAGAGTGAACTATGGTCTTTAGTGGTATGAAAGAAACAGACTTGAAGGAAGAGTGCAGCTCAGAACATTCTTGAACACAATGCAGAAGAGAAGTCCAGAACCATTTGGAAACAGAGCCAATTTCTATGAATCTTACCTGAAGGTTCATAGCCAATACTACAGTAACATAAGCCAGGTTGCACTGTTAAAAGAGATTATTAGTCACATAAACCTAGACTGAAAACTAAGATATTTGCTATTGAAATTAAAAGAGGAAAACTCCCAGAGTAATACACTATACCATTCTGCGAGAAACCCTCTCAACATGCCTATCTAGCAAAATGGTCAACAACCTGCAACATGAAGAGGAAGCAACAAGCTTAGAAATATCAGCATTTAAATAGCAAGAAAGCAAACATTCAGGAAGTGGACAACAAAATACTCCATAGCCGGAAATCAGACCAGAATAGAAGACAGATAATCCAGACTCTAATCCTTGCCCAATCGTTTGTCCTCAACACATCATCTCCAGGTTTTCCGAAGAAAAGATAGTTGCCTAGTTGGACACAAACAAGGTACAACCCCCAATAACCTGATATCAAAAGAAATAATTTGCTAAACCAAAATAACCAATCATAAAATAAAAATGTAAGAAGATTGTGACAAGAAGTACTGAAAATATTATGATAACCACCATTGACCCAGCTAAAGTCGATAATGCCCATACAATGAAATTAAATATCACATTTGGTTTAAGATGACTCCCAAATACCTTCTGAGAAAAGATGAGTAAGAAAATAGAAATAACTAATTAATTCTTCAGTTAACATGTTTTGTTCTGCCTTGAAAGAGAAGTCATCGTAAGAATTTTCACATCCTATTGAAATGGGTATCCCAAAACTTGCACAACATTAACTTATTTTTTCCATCTGGAAAAGAACTATTTTTCTTCAGTGAGTCTGGTGCGTGTGTGTGTGTTGATCTGGATGTTCATTTGTCCCAAAATCTACAAACTTACCTGACCCATTTGTACTCCACTATTGATAATACTTGATACATGTGTTAGATTCAACAAAGAACAGACCATTTGGATCCCCAGTTCTTACTACAATGAAGCTATATTACATGGACCAGCTTGCAAGATGTGAATATGTGATTACCGCTATATTGATTACTGTTATATTCAGAACATACTGAACTTGTCCTTAGCATAATATTTTATTTTGGTTGATAAGCATTTGGAATCCAATGTTTGCAATTTTTTCAACACAGGTACCTTTTCTGCAGTTCTCCCAACCCACATCAGAAACATTCACCTAAGTCCACGGCTTCACGCATTATTCACATAATTCTTCCATTTAAACAAATTAGCAAACCCCTGTATCCCATGTTAGGAAGCAGTTTACACGTGTATGCTAGACTGACCAAAGAAATACCCCACAAAAAAACTAAATAAAACCCCCACTTCTTGCTAAAATAAAGTTTCAATGATGAACTGCCCTTAATCTGATTACTACTATATTAACAACTAATTATGACACTTATATCTAAAAGTTTATTTTGATTTACAAGCATTGTGACACAGAACTTTAAAAAGTGCACATATATTGGAACCATTTAATTAACTCCACCTATATGCGCTAGTCTCAAGTCCAGAAAAAATTAAGGGGAAAGTTTCATATCCAAGACAAAACGAAACGGGGAACCAGCCGATCTCTTCTCCAAAGAATTTCCAAAAAGACACAACGACCATAAAACTGAACAAGCCAGTAAGCAAATGCACGGTGTCAGAGAGAGAGAGAGACTGCTCTAATTTCACTTCACCTTACCAAAAATGCTAAAAATCCCTTCTTTGTTTTGACTGATGATGTCATGTCCTCGTTCATTTGAAAGAAGATATTCATTTAGCCCAAGCAATAGGATGACCTCATATACTGAAAGGACAAACAACATTATAGGCTTACCAAGCATATGAGAAGGTACCAAAATTCTGAGATGGGCCAAGATTACAATAATACCTACTAGAATAAACCACCCCAGAATTCCACAATAACTCGGTGGAAGATTAATTATCGATGTCAAAATTGCTACACCAGCAAGAGTGAAAAAGAAATTCCAGTGCACACCATATTCACCAACGTGAACCTATGACGAAGAAAATGACTTCTATCAGTATTAAGAATGACATAGTTTGAAGAAATGCCTAGAAAATGCAGATGAAGAAAAGATCGTAGTATCTATGCAGGAAAACTACATGAAAAACATCTGTAAACACTGGTACAGATATACGATGCATTTAATTGTTCATACAAACAGAAACACACATAGCCATAGGTACGCAGTACTCAGAAAGGAAGTTTAAAGCTAGATGACTATGACGCTTGCTGAGGACCCTTCTAAAATTACCATTTTGACACAACAATATGATGAGAAAAGTTAACGATGATTGCTGCAGTCAAACACAGGAAAATAAGAACTTTTGACTTTTGAGAAATACGAATGGAAAAACATTATACAAAGATCTCCCCTTCTCTTTTTTTTTTTTTGCTAAGGTGTTACACAAAGGTCTCCTTTCCTGCAACATAATTGTGCATTTTAATTTTGACACTACTATTGTCCTGGCTTCACTAATCGATGAAAGGGAGTACACACCTTGCCAGTAAAACATTGGGCAATCGTGTCTCCAAATTTCACAGTTTACTAGTTAAGAAAGTAACACGTCATTTTTAAGAACTTAACATGCAACTAAAAGAAAATTCAGGTTATAACTAATCATTGAGCATGCTATCCATACCGTACTGAATGAGGAAGGGACCATTCATAAACAAATTCAGTATAAAGAGCTTCTTCAATAATTCCAATTCGTGGAAAGCCTTGAAGTACTCTTCCTTTGGTAGATCCAAGACAAAACCTACTTCTAACAACTTGTTGGATCAAAGTAGTACATTATACATTTTCCCCAGCAGCAGAGGGGTTTAATTCTCGTTACACATGATGTGGCAGAAAAGATTAATTCAACAAGTTGTCTTGCTTGCATTAAGATATAAACTTGCCATGCATAATTTCAAAGTTGAGATAAATTTGACCATAATTAGAAATGATACCTACTACGCTTCAGTCCGAAACTAGTTGCAGTCGGCTATATAATTCCTCATTAACCATGTTTCTACAATTAAATTCTTTTAGGCCACACCCAAGTGGTTTGAAGTGAGTTGAGAACCATGAGATCTAAGGTTCAATTCCTCGCAAAGGGAAAAGCTTAGATGGTTTCTTCTTTTTTGTCCGGCCTGGGTGGTCCCGTAAATTAGTCGAGGTGTACCAACTGGCCAGTTACAACAGCCATCACAAAAGGTCTTAATTCAGTCATTAAGTCCGTTTATTTTTTAGGTATGAATCTTAACTAATTAGATCTTAAACATTAAGAGCATTTTTATAATACAACCTCTTAATGGATTTGAATAGACTTGAATGATTAAGATATGCAACAAAGACGTAATATCATTAAGATGTATATTTAAAAATTCCTTTTTTTATGACAAGGGAAACCCGCAGCCAGCCGCTACCCTTAAGGGGGTGCGCATAACGTAAAACCCCCTCTCCTATGCAATAGCCTGCAAACCACACAAGAGAGGTAACCCAGACTAGACAAGCCCGGTGCGACGAGCTCAAACCACTGGGCCACCACTATGTATTGCAAACCACCATCATTATTTACAACTACCATTAGCTCTCACTATTATCCACCATCAACCATTACTGTCAGTCACCATCACCACTAGCTACTACCCACAACATCATTAGACAACACTATTCTAATTGGCTCCCACAACCTCCACCGCTAGCCATTACCACCAACCGCTAATAGTTCTTTTAAAATATTTTGTTGATATATATTTTATTAACTTCTATATTTATTAAGTTTAAAGGCAAATTTAATTATTTAGTTTTCAGATCTTAAACAATATCTTAATATTCAGATATGCATTCGAATTCAAACATCTAATCTGAATGCAATATCTTAATACTCAGATGTGTATCCAAATTCAGACGTCTTAGTCTTAATAAGAACAAATGCGGCCTAAATATATTCCCGTCTAATTGCCTATATAGAGCTTTTACAAATGCTACTTGCACTTTCATGTACCATATTTTCGCTTTCAAGAAACTATACGTCTCTCGATACAACTTCCTTCCATGTAATTTTAGGCCTACCTCGTCCCATGTTATCACATACTACCTTAGTTTCACACCAATAGAGCGACATATCTAGAGATTGATGCAAGATATGACCAAACGATCTCAAGCGACCTTCTCTTATATTATCCTCAATATGCTACTTGCTTCTTCTAATGTGATCATTTTTAATCTTGTCTAATCTTGTAAACGCACATCCAGCTTGGCATCTGCATTTCTGTGGCACTCATCTTGAGGATGTGTTGGACATAATCAGAAATACAAACAAAAAAATAAGCCAAAAAGTTCATGATTAAGACAGCCTATCACAAGACATTCTCAAAATCGTCTTCGCTATTTCGGGCATGCATTATATGGGGTGGAGGTGGATACACTGCACATTCAAGTTATCCACTCACCATATCATTCCCACGGGCTGAAGTGTGCCCCCCTCGTGAATGTTTCTTAGATTTAAATCTCCAAATTTTGTCCCCCCAACCCCCACACCCTGGGCCAAAGAAAAAGAATAACATTGGTAATGTAGAAGAATTAAGATTCCAGTAACCTGATAATCAACACTTGAAGTGAAAAAGATTCGAGCAAACCCCAGGACTATGAGTGGACAAGTTGAAGAAATTGCATTTCTCAAATTCCTGGAAATGTAAGTGCCAATTAAGAAAGTACAAAATTTTATTTATCAAATGAATAAAAGAAGAGAATTGATTAGATAATTACAGACCAGAAATTAAATAACAGTTCTAATCAAGCAACATGATCTGACTGTACTTTTGTAGACCTAGTACAGAGGAATATATTCCTTTATCAAATGAATCAAGAAGAGAATCAATTACAATAGTAATGGAACAGAATTTTGACTCTCATATTGAAAAAACATCATCTGACTGTATGTTTTGATTGAAAGCCCTAGTACAGGGGAATCAATTATAAATAGCTATAGGATTCCAGGAGAAAAATTTTCTTTCTTCATCAACATTATGTGGACTAATGATTGGTTTGAGAGATACATTGACCAGCCCAAAGAATCAAATAGTAGGGTTTCTACAGAAGTATATATTAATGATAGCCGGAATATTCTTACGGGCCGTTTGGTTTGAAGTATTAGAGAAAACAATACTAGTATTAGAAATTATGCAATATATGTTATCTTTAATTCCAACATAACTACTCTCAGAATTACTAAGACACCCTAATTAGTACTATTCATATACACCCTACTAAACGACCCCTAAAGAGAAACATGTCAGTTAAACTATATAGCACCATCCAGTCATCTACAAGAGGTAAAATCTCATCAATGGTCATGATAAAAGTTCAAATCAAAAATCATCACTTACGTTTTTGCAATTCCACGTGCTTGTCGTGAAACCAATGCATTTGCCACAATAAA
>JAJOOP010006423.1:0-29041 GCA_029582705.1 Solanum chacoense | reverse complement strand
CTCTTTAAAGTTATGTTTTGAGATTATCTTGTTAAGTTAAGTCTTCCACTGAGTAAGTAAGCCAGGCTAAGGGTTCGCTTGGGGCCAACAATGGTTCTCGAGTGCCAGCCACATCCGGGGTGTAGGCTCGGGGCGTGACAAGTTCATATCACGACCTAGACCATCGTGATTGTCACCCACATTAACCCTCCGGTGGGAGAACCATTACTACAACTCAAAACAAGCAACTAAACCAAATACTAAGGCATTTAAACTACAAAAACAGATTAGGTAACTAATTAATGAAGTTCTCATAAACTTCAACAATTGATCTAACAGCTAACAATGCGGAAGATAAACCTACAACCTAAAAGTCAATATACCGAAACATCTAAACAAATGATCCAAGTCTAAAAAAGAAGGGATACATCCCAAACTAATGAACTAATTAACTAACTAGAACAAATATCTATGTCTGGAAGTAATTGACAGAGACGAAAGATAATCCTATGGAAGCCAGGAATAATTGGCTCACCTTTGAATTCAAAGCGACGATCATTGATCTTATAAGCGAGGTCTGTCAATAGTCGCGTGAAGATGCCATGTACTCAACAAAAATAAGAGCAAGTGCAGTATCAGTACACAACCACAGTGTATTGGTAGGATCACGCGGCTATCCCACTAGTGCGACAAAAATAAGTCAAACAATATAATAATCACATGCATATATATCAACATATACAACATCATCAACATGAATAATCAACAACGCATTTCACATTTATTATCACATTATTGGTCCTCTCACGAAACCCAAACCCAAATAGTTAGCATGCTGGAACGTGGCAGTCTGATCCTATAGTTATGCCAGAACATGGCAATCTGATCCCATTTTTATGTCGAAATGTGGCAATCAGATCCAAGTTAGTTATGCCGAAACGTGGCAATCCGATCCCATTAACACACCACAATCACAAACACAAGTATATCCTCAAGATCATACATTTAAGTCATGATTTCATGGTAACAATTATTCATCTATATCATTTACAAAAAGTATGATTAACACTGCAACATTGATACATAACAAGTATCATAATGAAGCAAAGAACAAGCATACATAACACAATCATAGAATCACAACCATCACCTACCTCAAAATAAGCTTGAAACCCTAAGAAACTTGATCCTTCCCTTTCCAGATTCGTTCTGCTTGTTCTTGGTCTACAAACACTTAATATAATGCGGGAAATCAATAAAAAATATTAATTACCCGAATTACCAACAAATCTAACAAACCCAAGATCAACCCATAATCCCAACTATCCAATTAAGGGTTGTTTCCACCATAGATCAAAACCTTCCCCCATCAATATTCACCCATTCTATTCCGTTCTACTGATTGAAAATGGATTCGGGGAGTTAAAAACTTAACTTTAGCCTCAAAAATGGTGAAGAATGAGTAGAAATCACCTGGGGTTTGTTCCTTAGCTCTAAAAGTCAAAAAGTTCCAAATAAGGTCATTTAGGGGTTTATTAACGACATTAAGTCACGTTTGGCCCGCCACAGTGGCCCTCACCCCGCTGTAGTAGCAGCGCCAGAATGACCCACATTCCCTCCAGAGCAACATTCTCAAACCAGTGAGCTATTTGTCTTTCACCTATGATTTTAAGTCTCATCGTACCCACCACGACTCCCCATGTCCCGCTGTAGTGACCCCGTCATAGCGGCCCAACCCAGCGCTAAAGCGACATTTTCGAAACAGAGAGCTATTTTAAAGAATCCCGAATCCCCATTCCACTACACATTTCTAACCCACAACGCTCAAAAAATACCCTTCACGCTAAGATTGATTCCCGGAGATCTACTCACCCAAATTCAATTTTGTAAAGTCGTACGGATTCCTTAACAAGTTATCTAACCACTCATGCAATCAAAGCCATAAATACTCCACCTAATTGTTATCATATTTACCTACACCTTGATGACTCCTATTTCCTCCAAATCTAGACAAGGTTGGGAAAACCCAAATACTACAAAAAAGTTTTTATGGCCCCAAATTTTCCCCCGTTAGCTTTTCTATAACGATGGATCCTGGTCGTTACAGTTCAATTACTCTACTTGATTGATCTTAATAAATAAAAGAGGGATTAAACGGAAAGGGTAACGTGTTTATAGTTTTGTTTTTTTATTTACCTTGTTGTTGACCTTAATTTGCTAATTGATGGAATTCTTTGATGGCATTATTATGGAATTAAATTTCTTGAGTTTATTGTCTCTTCCTTATGGTGTGAAATTGCATTGATTTATGTGCGTCGTGATGATACATGCTATGTTATATCGATGGAAAATGATTATGTCAAGTGATATTATATTAAGGATAAGGGAAATAGTTTCGGCTAGTTATATTGTGTCGATGGGAAATGCTTCCGACAAGTGATATTGTATAAAATCGAAGAGAAACGATCTAGATAGTGATATTGTGCCGATGGGAAATTATTCTAACAAGTGATATTATATATAGTTGAAGGGAAATGATTCCGGCTAGTGTTATTGTGTCAATGGAAAATAGTTTCATCAAGTGTTTGATTATTGCTATTGATCTACTTGATACTTATAATTGATCTACTTGATACTTGTCATTGATCTTCTTATACTTGTGATTGGCATAACTGACACTTGTTGATTATTTGATTGTGATTGTTGGGCTACGATTGTTAAGCTTTGTGAGTTGTACATTGTAAATTGTAAGGTTGGACTGATTTCTATGCAAGTTGTAGTTCTGGCGGTTCGGTTGGATTGAAAGGAGTACTCGTAATCTAGCTTAGTTTTACCTTTTTATGGGGTTTCTTGTTGAGTACCCCGTTGCTTGGTACTCACTACTTGCTTCTACACTTGTGTAGGTTCCGAGCCTGAAATCATGTGATCATTCTTCTTCATCTTTCTATGAGGCTTTCAAATAATTGTGAGAGTTAGCTTCTTGTCATTCCCACGGTTCTTATTCCTTATTTTATGCTTTGTTCTATTTGAGAAACGAAGATATTGAGAGTTGCATTCATCTTTCAATTTTGTTTTCATACATTAGAGACATGTACACGTGATAACCAGATTTTGTTTGGTCAGAGGAAGTATTTTCTTTGGGATATATGTTTTTACAAGTTTTCCTATTGTGACCTACTTGTCAACACACTTCTCATAAAAACTTAGCGGTCTCTTATTATTCATCTTCGAAGACGGTTTGGCTCTAGATTTTTGAGGTCTTACAACATTTCTTCTTTTTTGTCGGGAGTCGGACCTCTTACACTAGTTTGTTATATGTTGGGAGTGATAGATAAGACGTTTGCCTGGGTATCCCTTCAAAAAAAATCATGATATACGAATTAGAGTGTCGTAAAACATATAAAGTTTAAATATTTCCTTAGATACACTATATTTATCACAATCTGTCTTGACATAAAATTAAGTAAAGAGTGAGGACTTTGTGAACTTTTATCTTTAAATATCTCATAATATTATTCACTATGATTACGCTAGATTAATGTAAAAGTCAAATATGGATTTGAAAAGTCAACCTTGGTAAAATAATTAAACTCTAGGACTAAGACCATAAATGCATTTTACCTTAATATAAGAATTTACAAATATTAATTTGAATCAAAATTAGATATTGATAGTTTGCCCCCATCGAATTAAAAACCTATTCGAAAAACTCTATGGCTTTAAATCCACAACAATAGCATGCATACTAACCCATAACTTTTTTTCCCTAAAATTTATATATCACCAAGGATCATGATAGTTTATCTTTATTCCTTTTATATATGAAAATTTTTTACTTCTATATAAAAAAATAGGGAACTTCTTAATATATAACAATAATGCATTTAATTAAGTAGAGTCATATATTACTTTTTTTGTCACTTTATTTTTTATTTTTCCTTAAATTTCTAGTTAATCAATTTTTTTTGGTAACTTAAGAAATTTATTATTAAGTAGCAAATGAGTAAAAGAAAAAAATGTGAAGAAAATCATCAATTACCATTTTTATTTTGGTCATTATTATTTTTTCTATAAAAGTTCTTTTGACTCTTAAAGAAGAAATACTATATAAAGAACATCTTCTTAAATTGATAAACAACAACAAATACAATATAATTTGAAAAAAAAGATGGGCAAATTGAATAGTTTGATATTTTATGTTCTCCTAGTTATGTTGATAGCACCAATGGGTTTGCTTCTTCTATCTACAAACACTTTTTGTTATATTAAAAATTTGTATAATAGTTTATTATATTTCACTAACTAATGAAGTGTGCAAATCATCATTTAAAGGTTCATATAACAATAAATCGATTTCAATTCTAGAAAATTGACAAATAACTAACTTATATTTCTTTTCTTTTTTTTCATATATTATTATGTTACTTTACTTTAGAAGATTTTGGAATATATATGAAAAAATACATATAATGAAATTCGAATTTCAGGTTTGTTTAAAGTAGCTGATTTGAACTGTTGCACCGACAATCACATTGGACGTTGCATTCCTAGCAGGGAGGATGATACCAAATGTGATAATATTTGCAAGAAAAATTGTAAGGGAGGTCACTACAAAGTCATCGGCAAAACACCTCCTAATCATTTTTGTCATTGTTTTTGTTAACAAATCTTTTCAAACTTATTCTATTATACGTGGTTGCTTTTACAAAAGAGATATTGTTATGTTTCAGTATGCATATAATAAAAATTCTATAATAAAATTCTAATTTTATGTTCAAAAACGTATTATCTTTGATTTATTTATCTGGGTCATTTAATAATTTTTTTTTGTCTCTGCTTTATTTTTAATATTATGGTAATGAAGAGATAAATGGCCTATCTTAATATATTATTCTCATATCATCCTAAAACCTAAATTACACTTTGATATTTTCATTTTAGATCGCAAATAAAATTATCCTAGCAAATCAAACTAAGATAAATAAAGTGATCCCCACATTGTTGATAAGAGAACTCATCCTTAACAAAATACTTTAAAATTAAGAGACAAACAAATATTTTCCCAAATTTACTATGTTTATCAAAGACTTGAACTAAAATTTAATCAAGAATGAAGACATTCAAAATATTTAATCTTAAATATCTCAGATTATAGAAATTGAGTTTCAAAAGATCAATTACTTTTGGATGAAGACTCTCCGAAATTTTATAGGCTAAGTTAATGTAAAATCCAAATGTTGATTTGAAAAGTCAACATGTTGGACTAATAAGGCCATCAATGTATTCTTATCAAACAAAAAAAATAATCAAAACACTAATCTAAATCAAAATTAGATATAAATCTCCAAGAATGTGATAATTTATCTTAATTCATTTTATATATGAAAAGTTTTGGCTTCGATTGAAAAATAGGAAATTTTATACTGCTTGTAACAAATGTTAAAGTAATGGAAAGTAAATTGCAATCACAAAAAAATATACATGAAGAAACATAATTTTATTGATAAATAATAATTAGTACAAATTTGTTTATCTCTTGATTCTTCTCTCCTTATAGTTTCTCCGTTATTTGAGGGTCATTAGGGGCATAATTATCGCACTAAAGATAATTTAGGTTGATTCTTTATGAATATCCCAGGAGTTTATGGGATATTCGAGATGCCTTTTTAAGGGAACTATATTAACCTTTATATAGGCATGAACTAGGATTTAGGATTAAAAAGCCTCCAAGAAACTGACTGAAGTTTAACACGTGTAGTATAGTCCTAATTGAAATTAAACACATTTTGTAGAGGCTCATAAAATTTTGATATCTACGAATACTATATAATAAAATGCATCCAATTAAGTAGATTACTTAATGCTATTTTACTTATCACTTTACTTTAAGTTTTCCCTGAATTGCCTAAGTTATCAAATAATTTTTTAGTAACTAAATAATTTTATTACCAAGTTTAAAATGAGTACATAAAAGAATTAGTGATCGATGGACATCTCGAAATAATTAAACATACTTTTCACAAGTATTTATATTTTATAAACTAATAAAATTTTAATGAAAGAATACACTTTATATCTTTGATAACGTTATATCAAAAAGGGAGAAAAATGTGAACTGTCATATAAAACATAACACAAGTTAACATGATAAGATTTAAGGACATGATGATGATGATGTAGCGCCAAGATACAAATGAAAAACAAACAATACATGATATGAACTTTGATTATGATAAATATGGTATCAGTGTCAGACCCAAGAGTACCCCCTAGACGTAACATGGAACATGGAATCCCAAACAGGACCCAAGTAAGCTACTTAGATTATCATCATCACATAAGTATAGAATAATAAAGAATAAAACACAATTTCAAGTCTTTAAGAAAAAATTCATAGAAGTAAAGTTGAAGTCTAGACATAGTCTCATTAAGACATCTACTACAATCGGAGTCTCAAAATAATAAGGTCACAGCCCTTACAATAAAGAATATGAAAATTTCTAGTACAACTAAAGAAATGAAACAACGATAAAACTCTTGTCCTCAGATCCATGAGGCCATACCACAATCTTGAAGAGTAGTCAACCCAAGCTTGTACTAAAAGGAATCACCTTAAACACCGGAACCTACACTTAGTAGAAAAATATAGAAGAAATATAGGTTAGTACAATTATTGCACTAAGTATGGTAGCTATGCATGAAAACCATAAAAAATGCTAAAAAGGGACAATTTAGTTGAAAACTATGCATTTGATCAAGTGTATGAACTATCATAGAAATAAGTGCAAAATCATAAAATACAAGCATATTCAACATATTGATCATCTCAACATAAAGGAAACAAATCATAAGAACCCTCAAAGCGACCTTGTGCAATGTATGAACAAGATCCCATACTCCTATCCACACTAAGGAAAACTTATTAAGTGATTATAGTTCATAACTCCAACTGTATTTCATTCTATCATAGTGGGATTAGCTTTAACCAACATAGATCATGAGAGCTTAATCCTAGAATCCAATGTCTACCCCACATCGAAAATGGGTTGTCCTACTTGCCTAAGGTAGAACTAAAACTCTTAGTTTACGTGGATCCACTAGCTAAAGACCTATGTGGGCATATACTTTATGGGATACATGGATTACTTCTAGAAACCCACCCTCTACTAACGAAGGAGCTTCCATCCCATGAGACTTCGTCTGGAAACCCGTCCTCTACTAGCGGAGGAGATTCCATCTCATTATCAATATCCACTCGGTACTAAGCATGACTCCCATTAACTTTGCATTAAGTCTTGACTTAAATTTATAATTAAGGAAGAATATCTTGATACTCTATCCCACAACTCATTTTAAAGCTCCTAGGTTCATTAGGGGAGACTAGTCTTCAACCCTTGGAACCACTATATGTGACAAACCTTTCACATTGTAAGCTATTCATATCTAAGTGTGTATATGAGTATAATCATCCAATCAACTTAACAATTAGATTATGATATAATTACTTTACTCTCAAAGCAATCCAATTGGATACACACAAATCTCATACATATAGTCAATTCTCATGTTTTACCCCTCAAGGCTATTGATTACATTCAACCAATAAATCTTGTATTACTACATAATATTTAGATGGTGACATGATTCAATAAACTAAACTACATTAAGAGCAATCTCATAATTTTTACAATTCACCCAATTCACAAGTCATAAACTATGGTTTTGGGGAACACATGGATTCTTGGGTGATTTTCTCATAAAAACCTTGATAATCAACAATTCAATCATAATATACATTAACTAAATCAATGAAAATGTTTTGAGGAAGAATCCATGGCTTAGAATACAAACCCTAGGTTTTGGAGTCTTTATCTACTTTGAAATAGAGAATTTTAGGACTTAATGGATGGAAAGTTAACCATGAATCAAAACCACCATACCTCAATTGAAGAATCTCCACGAAATTGGGTGAAAAAGGTGAGTTCTTGAGCCCTAGACCTTAGGTTCTTCTTCTTAAACGGGGGGTTTGAGTGAAAATTTATTTGAGAGGGCTGAGTTGGTTATTATTTGGGTAGTTGAGATTATGAGGTATATGGGTTATTTAATGTCTTAAAAATTCTTTTATATGTGTAAATAATCAACTAAAAATGACCTCACTTAATAATAACTTACCTAGGAATTTACCCCTTTACCCCCTCCCTTGGCCGATATTTACCAAATTGCAGGAATGCCCTACGCTTTGGACCTACAGTCCGTAGGTTGGCCTACTGTCTGTCCTGTAGGTCCGTACATAGGTCATGACCTGTAGCTTAGTCTGCAGCCTACATTTGGGGGCATGACCCATGAGCCCCACCTACGTGATTTGGGTGGACCTACGAGGCGTAGGTGCCCTCGTGGGTCATTGCCCAAGTGACTTTTCTAGGCCTTTTCCTCAAGGACCCATGGTTGGTCCTGGGGTTTAGGCCTTTACTTTCTAACATGTACACATGAAATTTAAGGCACGAGGAGGTATTTTCTAAGCTTTAACTCTAACGTAAAGCTTTACTTAGCCTACTAGGTTCATGTTAAACACTAGTTTAGTTTACTACTTTCCAGAATGTTACAATCAGAGTCAGTACGATCAATGATGGTAGGAATGTCTCAGTGAGTATTAGTTAAAGGTTTGTTGGTGACTTATGATCATGGACTTGAAAGGGAAAGTGATGACCTAATTTTATGTTGAGTTAGAATTATGCTTGAACTATTGATCCACTTGATAGGTGGAGGTGTTTACTTACTTTGTATATTGATCCACATTAAGGGTTGAGATGATTACTTATTATGAACATTGTGATCATGGCCTTGAAGGCATAGTGTGTGTAATTGAAGTATTATCATGATGTTGTATATATGAATGTGATGTAAAGCATGTGTGTGATCTAAAGGAATGAAAGATGATCATGTTCATAAGCTAATTATGCTAAGATTGAATATTATCTATCTATTATAACATTTGTGAATGATGGTGACAATGTGAAAGGCTATTCTCACATACACACACTTGAATGAATGAATGAGTGAATGAAGTCCAATGATAATGTTAATGAATGTTGAGTCTATTGAAAGGTTATTCTTAATTGTAATCTAATGAATGATAATGACTTGTTGTGAAAGGACTTTCTCACAATAAGGGGATTCTTAGCTGAAAGGCTATTCTCATCTTTGAATCTTTGAGCTTTCCAATGAATGAATGTTGGGATGGGATGGATACTCATCCGGGAGTTGAGGCGGAGTATCTAGTAACAATCCTTATATCCCATTTTAGTGAATGTTGGGTTTGAGATGGATACTCATCCATGAGTTGTGGTGGGGTATCTAGTAACAATCTCTTATCCCATAATGAACTGATGTAATGAATGTCAAGTACTTCGTGGGGAATAATGCCAAGCACCGAGTGGATATGAATTGGGGTGGATGCTCATCCATGAGTTGAGGTGGGGTATCTAGTAGCAACCTCTTGAGATGGATGTTCATCCGTGAGTTGAGGCGGGGTATCTAGTAGCAATATCCCTATCCCATAACTATGTGCCCACATAGGTCTAGCTATTGGATCCACTTAAGGCTAAAAAAGTGATGGTCCTACCTTAGGCAAGTAGGAACCCCATTATCTGGTGAAGGTGACACCGGGATTCCGTGTCAAGCTCACATGGTCTATGTTGGTTAAGGCTTACCCCCACAATAATGTTAATGAACTATGGCTTCTTAAGGATGTACTACTTAATGTGGGTGGTGGTATGGGACGCCATCTATGAATTGCACAAGTAGGCATTTGAGGGAGGTCATAGTGTGTTCCTTATAATGTTAATGTAATGAATGGACTATTATGATCATGTTAATGAAAAATGTTGATCTTGTGTCTAATGAATGAAGGTGCTCTTAATGTAATGAACCTAATGACGAATTTGGACTGTTATATACTCAAACGTAAAGATGCATGCTATACTTGGATTGTATGATGAGTTACTTCCTTGTCATGACTATCGTATGCGAATGTGCCTTGTCTATGGCGACTTCGAAAGAGTACTTAGTGTGAGTAGTAGTATGGGATGCTACTTGAACATTGCACAAGTATGACTTAGAGTTGTCTTAGATGTTGGTTTTAATGTGATGATGTGACTTATGTAATGTTTATGTCTCCTATATGCTTTATTGTATAAAGGTTGAAAGATTGAATGGTAAGTTCACTTTAGGTGACCTTAAGGTGGTACTTTGGTGTGGATGGTGGTATGGGACACTATCCATACATTGCACAAAGTATAGCTTGAGGGTTACTTGAGGTGAAAGCTTAATGTGAAGGTACAGGTTTACATGATGATTATGTTCTAATGTGGTTTTAATGACTTGAATGTTGGTTATGACTTATATTATGCCTCTTTTATCAAAGTTCATGAGATTTTACCAAAATGGCATAAAAGCATGACTTTCAAATAAATGTCCGTTTTACGCATGATTTTTGCATGGCTTCCATACTTAGTACTTAATTGTGCTAACCCCATTCTTCTCCCTTTTTACCAAAGTGTAGGGTTTGGAGATATTGGTGTTCTATGCTTGAGCAATAGGTTTCTATGGTGCTTGAAGATGAAGACTTGGTGAGTCCTCATAGTTTCGAGGACAAAACTCATTGTGTTCCTTTTATGTCTTGTAGTTAATGTTAAAGCTTTTGTATGAGCTAAGTCCCAATGTTGTCTTCAAAGTATTAAATGGTTTGAGACATAGTGTTCAAAGTCTAGAAAATCTTCCACTTACTTTTAAATGAAAGTGTCTTCGATTGTAAAGAAACTTTTAAATTCTTCTCTATTTTTCTATGTTCTTATGTTCAAGAATGCTATGAGGCTTGTATAAGACCCCTTCAGGGTCGAATACTTCGTGTCACTTCCGGAGTCTAGACTCGGGTCGTGAGATTTTAAGTTGGTGAGTTTGCTTTGATAGGCCTTAAATTGGTACATGAGGCTAAGGAAAAATTTCAGCTTATTAGAGAAAGGTTGAAAACGGCTCAAAGTTGACAAACTCATATGCCGATGTTAGGAGAAGAGATCTTGAATTTGATGTAGATGATTGAGTCTATTTGTGAATTTCATCGTTGTAATGATATTTGGGAAAAAAGGGAAGTGTAACACCCCGTATTCTAGGAACACCAAAATGCATAATTCCAGAAGTTTCAGGTGCCCCCAATGGTGCCACCTATGGACCGTAAGTTGACCCATGGACCGTAGGTGGGGTCCATGGATGGCCACCTGCAACCCCTCCCTAGAGTTCCAAAAAAATCCAACGAAGTCTAGACCTATAGACCGTGGTCCAGGCCGTGAGACCCCCCAAAACCCCTCCTCTAAAGTCGGTGGATGGAATAGCCGGACGGGCCATCAGTTGATCGATTGTTTGTTAGTAAGGCCTATCGATTAGCCCCGACAACCTTTAAGTCAGGGGTCTTTTGATATTTTCCCTATGCGTTAGACACCTAAACTACGTCGTTTAACCTTTCAACTACGTTGTATTGGTCAGTTTTAGCTTAGCAACTTAATCAGACTTTACCCTAAGAGCTTCATTCACAAAAAAACTCAGAAAAAACTTAGGTAAAAAAGGAGAAAAACATCGACCAACCCTCTCCAAGAAAGCAACAAGTTTCCCTCAGTTCCATCCACGAAATCGAAAGATTTGTTCGTGGAATTCATCATCAGGTATGTGGGATTTCACTAGTGGATTCCTTTCACCCATTAACTCCCTAGAATTTAGTCAAATTCTTGATTCTCTTCAATATGATTAGACTTGGGTTTATAGAACTTCAGATTATTGTTGTGATTTAGCTGTATTAATCCTAATCTGAATATTACATTTTCCTAACTATGTTGCTTAATTCTTGCATGAAATTCAGAACCCTTTTTGGGTAGATTCGTTTAGTTCATGAATTACACTTCCTAGGTCAGTTTGTACAGATATACATGTACCAGTTTACAAATATTTCATTATCATCACTTAATGTTACTTTTTTAGTTATCATGTCAGAATCCTAAGCTATCCAGTTTATATTTAGTAATGTTGTATTGTATACCTTTTAGTTGGGAGTAGGCTTAATACCGAGAGAACTAGGGTTAGTTACCTTCATAGTCCCAGAACTACGTTCACCCGTAGGTTAAGTCCCCTCTGCAGGCATCATAGTTAGTGATCACGCCAGTCATGCCTTTATACCCCTTGCAAGGTATATTGGGTCTTCCCGACGGGACATGTACATTAGACTCCACATTTATGTCACGAGGTTTTATGTCGGTTATTAGTAGCTCCCACAGTCAGATTCTAGTGCATTGACCGGGTTATCAGTTATAGTTAAATATTCAGTTTCAATATGTTATGAACTTGGTCATTACATTCAATTTAGTTCATATTCAACATGTTTAGTATAATCTTCATGTTCGTCTTATATCATTGATCATTATGCTTTATTCAGTTAGGTATATGTTGTTCAGCTTTATCTTATCATGCATGCTCAGTACCTTTCAAGTATTAACGCATACTCTGCACTACATCTTCCCGTGATGTAGGTTCAGGTCCTTAGCATTCATATCTTGCATAGATCGGTTCCCGATCTCCTGTTTAGTAGTTCCAGTGGTGAGTTTTCATTCTTCGGGGATGAGAGACATGTTTTCGTTCATTTTCTGTCTTATTAGTTTTAGGTTTTCTAGAGGTAGCTGGGGGTATGTCCCAACATCTTTAGTCATTTAGAGGGTTTTATTCACACTTAGTTAGAATCAATCCTAGTATTTTGGGTCATAATATAGTATTGTAAACTCTTTATCAGTATGCTATTCAGATCAGTATTGGGTATTTTCTACTTTAGTTTGTTATGTTTTAAGCTTCTGCATAGTGTTTCCCATTTCAGTGAATCTTTAAGTATGTATATGATATGCCAATTTAAGGTTAGCTCGGGGTCACTCGTGATCCTAAGTCTCATATTACGTCAAGGGGGTAGCCTCGTGGCGTGAAAAATTTGGTATCAGAGCACTAGATTTAAGAGTCCTAGGATGTCTGAAACCCACACTAAGTATAGTCCCTTTCATGATTGTGAAGCGCGCCACACCTAAGATGGGATTTCAGTAGTGGATTTTTTTCACCCATTAGGTCCCTTGAATTTAGTCAGATTCTTGATTCCCTTCAGTATGATTAGACTTTGGGTTTATAGAACTTTAGATTATTGTTGTAATTTAGAATTTAGATTAATCCTAATCCGAATATTACATTTTCATAACTATATTGCTTAATTCTTACATGAAATTCAGAACCCTAGTTGTGTATTTTCATTTAGTTCATGAATTACACTTACTAGGTCACTTTATACAGACATACATACACCACTTTACCAATGTTTCATTATCAGCACTCAATGTTGCATTTTCAGTTATCATGTCAAAATTTTGAGTTATCCAGTTTATATTCAGTTATGTTGTATTGTATACCTTCTAGTTGGGAGTAAGCTTAATACCAAGTGGACTAGGGTCAGTCATCCTCATAGTCCCAGAATTAAGTTCCCCCGTAGGTTATGTCCCTTTTGCGGGCATCATATTTAGTGATCACGCCAGTCATTCCTTTATACTCCTGACAACGTATATTGGGTCGTCTCGACGGGGCGTATACATCGGACTCCATGTTTATATCACGTGATTTTATGTCGGTTATTAGTAGCTCCCACAGTCAGATTCTATTTCATTAACCAGGTTATCAGTTAGAATTAAGTATTCAGTTTCGGTGTGTTATGAACTTGATCATTGCATTCAGTTTAGTTCATATTCAACATGTTTAGTATATTCTTCATGGTCATTTTATATCATTAATCACTATGTTTTATTTCAGTTAGGTATATATTTTTTTCTTTATCCTATCATGCATGCTCAGTACCTTTCAAGTACTGACGCATACTCTGCGCTACATCTTTTTGTGATGTAGGTTCAGGTCCTCAACATTCAGATCTTGCATAGATCAATTCTCAATCTCCTATTTAATAGTAGAAGTGGTAAGTCCTCATTCTTTGGGGATGAAAGACATGGTTTCGTTCATTTTTAGTCTTTTTAGTTTTAGTTTTTCTAGAGCTAGCTTGGGTATGTCCCAACATCTCTAGTCAGTTAGAGGGTTTTATTCAGACATAGTTAGAATCAATCCTAGTATTTTGGGTTATAATCTAGTATTGTAAACTTTTAATTTGTATGTTATTTAGATCAGTAGTGGGCATTCCCCACTTCAGTTTTAAGCTTCCGCATAATATTTCTTATTTGAGTAAGTCTTTAAGTATGCTTATGATATGCCAGTTTAAGTTTAGCTTTGTGTCACTCGTGATCCTATGTCTCATGTTATGTCAAAAGGGTAGCCTCGGGGTGTATAAAATTTGGTATCAGAGCACTAGGTTTAAGAGTCTGAGGATGTCTGAAAAGCCACTCTAAGTATAGTCCCTTTCATGAATGTGAAGCGCGCCACACCTAAGAAAGGGAGGATACAAAGTATTTTAGGAAAAATTTCACTTAGTTATTATTGTTATCGTGCATTTGTATGATCTCTTTTTTAACTCGACATTCTATGCTTACATATCATGTCTCCTAGTAGAGCTTACACAAGGAATGCTAATGCCTACAATGCTGACAAAGTTCCTCCAGTCCCAGACAATGAGGTTTCAAATGCTGAGTTTTAGAACGCCATTCATCTTTTGGCCCAGAGTGTAGCCAACAAGAACAATTAGTAGGTTCCAATTCCCGCAAACACTAGTGGCGGATTAGTGGAAGCTAGGGTCTGCAATTTTGTTAGGATGAATCCGCCTGAGCTACTAGGGTCGCAAGTTGGTGAGGACCCCTAGAAATTTATAGATGATGTCAAGAAGATCTTTCGAGTGATGCAAGTTACTGGAAATGATAGGGTATAGTTGGCATCCTACCAGCTCAAGGATGTAGCTCCCATTTGATTCACTCAATCGAAGGAAAACATAGGCAATGAGGTACGAATAGTAGGGCTTAGTCTAGAGCTTCAGCATCACCAGCAAGTCGCCCACTCAGTAAGGTACTTCAGCTTGTACAGGTGACAGCTAGTGCCAGATCAGGTTGTATGCTCTCTAGGATCGCTAAGACCAGGAAGAATCTCTTGATGTGGTCACTGGTACGTTACGAGCCTTTCACTTAGATGTGTATGCTTAGTTAGATCCACAGGCTACTCTTTCCTTTATAGCTTCTTATATAACAGTTAACTTTGGTGCAGTTTAGAAACTCTCTGAGAACTCTTCTCATTCTCTACTCCAATTGGTGACTCAATTATAACTAGCTGGGTCTACATAAGTTTCCCTGTCATAGTCTCGCTAAAAGTCACCTCAGCAGATCTTGTAGACTTAGAAATGGTAGACTTTGATATCATTCTAGGAATGTATTAGTTACATTCCTGTTATGCCTCAGTCGATTGTAGGACTAGGATTGTTCATTTTCAGTTTCCAAGAGAACCATACTTATAATGGAAGGGTAGTAGTTCAGTGCCTATGGGTCGATTCATTTCCTACCTTAAGGCCAGCAAAATAACCTCTAAGGGGTATATCAATCATCTAGTTCGGGTTAAGGATTCTAGCTCCGAAACCCAAACACTTGAGTTAGTTCCAATAGTAAATGAGTTTCCAAAAGATCTTCCTGGAGTTCCTCCCAAAAGGGAAATAGACTTAAGAATTGATCTCCTTCTAGATACCCAGCCTATCTGTATTCCTCCTTACAGACTAGCTTCATATGAGCTTAAGGAATTGAAAAAGCAGTTGAAAGACCTAGTGTTTCCTCATAGGGTGCACCAGTGTTGTTTGTGAAAAAGAAAAATGCTTCTCCCAGAATGTGCATTGACTATCGGTAGTTGAACGAAGTCACAATAAGAATAAGTACCTTATCCCCAGGATTGATGACTTGTTCGACCAACTTCAGGGTACTAGTCATTTTTCAAAAGTAAACCTCTTATTAGGTTATCAAACATTATAAAAATCGGTATGGTCATTACAAATTTGTAGCTATGTGATTTGGACTAACCAATGCTCCTGCAGCTTTCATGGGTTTGATGATCATGGGGTTCAAGCAGTATTTGGGCTTGTTCAATATCATTTTTATGGATGATGTCCTCATTTACTCTCAGAATAAGGAAGAACATGTGACTCATTCGAGGGTTATCCTGCTAACTCTCAAAGATCGCCAATTATTCACTAAGTTTACCAAATGTGAGTTTTGGTTGCAATCAGTTACTTTCCTATGTCATATATTGTCTTGCGAAAGGATCCGAGTGGATTCTTAGAAAATAGAAGCAGTAAAGCAATGGCCTAGGCCCACCTCTCCAAAAGATATCAGAAGTTTCTTGGGTTTAGGAGGGTACTACACAAGGTTCGTGGAAGGATTTTCATCCATAGTTTCTCCATTGACTAAATTGACTCAGAAAAAGGTTGAGTTCTAGTGTTAGATCAGTGCGAGAAGAGCTTCTCAGAACTGAAAACTAGGTTGACTACAACTCCTGTTTTGACTCTATCAAAGGGTTCAGACGGTTATGTGATCTATTGCGATGCATCCAGAGTCGGCCTAGGGTGTGTGTTGATGTAGAGATGTAAGGTAATATCTTACTCTTCTCGACAACTTAAGGTATTTGAGAAGAACTATCTGTTATGACCTCGAGTTTGCAGCCGTAGTATTTTCCCTTAACATTTGGAGACATTACTTGTATGGTGTTCACGTAGATGTGTTCACAGACCATAAGAGCCTCCACTATGTGTTTCACCTAGAAAGAGTTGAATCTTTGCCAAAGGAGATGGCTTAAGTTCCTCAAGGACTATGATATGAATGTGCTTTACCATCCTGGAAAGGCCGATGTAGTATCTAATGCTCTTAACAGACTATCTATGGGTAGTGTAGTGCATGTTGAGGAAGAAAGGAAGGAACTAGACAAATATGTTCACTGGCTTGGTCGCTTGGGAGTGTGCCTTATGAGCATATCAGATGGTGGTGTAACTATCCAGAATAGGTCATAATCTACATTGGTAGAGGAGGTTAAGGAAAAACAAGGCAGTGATCCTATTTTGCTTCAACTGAAGGTTATAGTTCATCAACAAAAATTGAAGTTTTCTCCCAAGGGGGATATGGAGTACTTCACTATCAGGGTCATTTATGTGTGCCTAAAGTAGGTGAGTTGAGACATTAGATCCTTAAAAAAGCCCATAACTCCATGTATTATATTCATCTAGGCGCCACTAATATATACAGTGATCTGGCAGAAGTCTTTTGGTGGAATTGCATGAAAATGGATATAGTAGATTTTGTGACTAAGTGCTCTAATTGCCAGCATGTGAAGGTAGAACATCAGAAATCAGGAGGTATGACTCAAGAGATAAACGTTCCTACATGGAAGTGGGAAGTGATAAACATGGATTTCATCATTGGTTCGCCTCATACTCGCAAATGATATGACTCAATTTGGGTGATAGTAGACAGAGTTACTAAGTCTGCTCACTTTTGGGCTGTTAAGAATACAGATTCGGTGGATGACTATGCCAAGCTTTAAATTAATGAGATAGTCAGGTTGCATAGGGTTTCTTTGTCAATCATCTTAGATAGAGGTCCTCATATCACCCTCATTTCTTAAGTCATTTCATAAAGTTCTTGGTACTCAAGTGAACCTCAACACAACATTTCATCCAAAGATGGATGGTCAGGAACAGCGTACCATTCAGTCCTTAGAAGTCTTGTTAAGAGCTTTTGTGATGTACTTCAAGGGTAGTTGGGATGATCACCTTCCTCTTATAGAGTATGCCTACAGTAAAAACTACCATTCCAGTATTCAAATGGTCCCTTATATGATATAGGAGATGATGTAGATCTCTAATTTGTTGGTTTGAAGTAGGTGAAGTAGCCTTGATAGGACCTGATTCGGTGCATAATGCTATGGAAAAAGTTCACCTCATGAGAGATAGACTTAAGACAGCCCAAAGTCACTAGAAGTCCTATGCAGATGTAAGAAAGAGGGACTTGGAGTTCCAAACTAATGATTGGGTTTTCCTGAAAGTGTTACCTATGAAGGGGTAATGAGATTTTGAAAGAAAGGGAAGCTCAGTCCTAGATATGTAGGCCCTTACAGGATCTTGAAAAGAGTTGGTAAAGTGTCTTATGAGTTAGAGTAGACAGTCGAACTACCATCAGTGCATCCAAATTTTCACATTTCATTGTTGAAGAAGTGTGTGGGTGATCCAGCATCTATAGTAACATTGGAAAGTGTGGTTGTAAAGGAAAGTCTCACTTATGAGGTTGTGCAAGTTGAGATCCTTGATCGTCAGATTCGAAGGTTGAGAAACAAAGAATTCTGTCCAGTTAAGGTTTTATCGAGAGACAGTTAATAGAGGAAGCTACCTGGGAATTAGAAGCAGCCATGAAAGCCAAGTATCCTCATATCTTTCCTTGTGATTCCATTCAAGCTTGAGGTAATAGTACCTCTCTAGTATTGCAGATATGCATGCATAGATTTAGTCTTAGTATCATGTTTCTTCAGCTATACTTGCATTTCCAGTGTATTTGCATGTTCTTGGACTTAGTTTAGTTAGACTGCAATTTCTAGTACTTACTGATAGGGTTTGTAGCTCTTTCCCTCCTTATTAAGCTAGTTCAGTCTACATTTGAGGACGAATGTTCCCAAGCCGGAGATAATGTAACACCCCGTATGCTAGGAAGACCAAAATGCAGAATTCCTGAAGTTGTTGGTGCGACCAACAGTGACACTTACAGATCATAGGTTGACCCACAAACAGTAGGTAGGGTCTGTGGTTGTCCATCTGCAACCCCTCCCTAGAGTCCTTGAAAAATCCAGCTAAGTTTGGACCTACACCAGGACCTACAGACCATAGGTCATACCACGGTCCGTGGTCCAGGCAATGGTTCAGACCCCCCAGAACCCCTCTTCTGAAGTCGGCCAACAGACTGACATGACGGGCCATCAGTCGATTGATGGTCCGTCAGGCAGGCCCATCGATTAGTCCCGACAACTTTTAAGTCAGGGGTCGTTTCGTCTTTTCCCTTAGCATTGGACAACTAAACTATGCCGTTTTGGTCAGTTTTAGTTTAGTAACTTTATTAGACTTTACCCTAAAGGACTCATTCACCAAAAACTCAGAAAAAACATAGAGAAAAAAGGAGAATAGCATCGACCAACCCTCTCCCAGAACTCAACATGGTTCTCTTAGTTCCAGCCCCGAAATCGAAAGATTTCTCCATGGAATTTGTCACCAGGTATATAGGATTCCACTAGTGGGTTCCTTTCACCCATTATTTCCTTATAATTCAGTCATATTCTTCATTCCCTTCATTATGATTAAACTTAGGGGTTATAGAACTTCAGATTATTGGTGTGATTTAGGTGTTAGATTAATCCTAATTTGAATATTACATTTTCGTAACTATGTTGTTTAATTCTTGCATGCAATTTCGAACCCTCGTTGTCTAGATTTATTTAGTTCAAGAATTACACTTGCTAGGTTAGCTTAATCAAAAATACATGCACTAGTTTACAAATGTTTCATTATCAACCCTTAATGTTGCATTCTCAGTTAGCATGTGAGAATCTTGAGCTATCCAGTTTACATTCAGTTATGTTGTATTGTATACCTTCTAGTTGGGAGTAGGCTGAATATCAAGTGGACTAGGGTCAGTCACCCTTATAGTCCCAAAACTACGTGCCCCTATAGGTTAAGTCCCCTCTGCGGGCATCATATTTAGTGATCAAGCCAGTCATGCCTTTATACCCCTGGCAAGGTAAATTTGGTCCCCTCGATGGGGAAGATGCATCGAACTCCATGTTTAGCTCACGTTGTTTTATGCCGATTTTTAGTACCTCCCACAATCAGATTCTAGTGCATTGAACAGGTTATCGATTACAATTCAGTATTCAGTTTCAATATGTTATGAACTTGGTCATTGTATTAAGTTTAGTTCATATTCAACATGTTTAGTATATTCTTCTTGTTCATCTTGTATCATTGATCAATATGCTTTATTTCAGTAATATATACGTTGTTCAGCTTTATCCTATCCTACATGCTCAGTACATTTCAAGTACTGATGCATACTCTGTGCCACTTCTTCTCATGATTTACATGTAGGTCCTCCGCATTTAGATCACACATAGATTGGTTACTGATCTATAGTTCAGCAGTACAAGTGGTGAGTCCTCATTTTTTGGGGACGATACATATGCTTTCGTTCCTTTCCAGTCTTTTTAGTTTCAGTATTGCTAGAGTTATCTGGGGGCATGTCCGAGCATCTCAAGTCAGTTAGAGGTTGTTATTGAGAAATAGTTAGAATCAGTCCTAGTATTTTGGTTTATAATCTAGTATTGCAAACTCTTAATCAATATACTATTCCGATCACTATTGGGCATTCCCCACTTTAGTTATGTTATGTTTTAAGCTTCCATATAGTATTTCCCATTTTAGTGAATAGTATGCCTGTGATATGACAGTTCAGGGTTCGCTTGGGGTTACTCGTGATCCTAGGTCATGTGTTACTTAAAGGGGGTAGCCACGAGGTGTGACAGGAAGCTTAGTCCCCTTTATGACCTAGCATCAGTGCGTTCGTTTTTCCATGTATTCTTGTTAAAGAAATGTATATTTGATCCTACAGCTATAGTACCATTAGTTAGCCTTGGTATAAATGAAAGTCTTTCTTATAAAGAAGTTGCGGTTGAGATTTTAGACCGGCATGTTCGGAAGTTGAGAAACAAAGAAGTTGCTTTTGTGAATGTTTCTTTGGAGGAATCAGTTAGGTGACGGTGCTACTTCGGCGGATGAGGCCGATATGATGTCCTGATACCCTCATCCCTTTCCCTACATCCCTACTCCTAATGGTTCACTCTTTTGATTTCATGCGTCTTTGTTATTCCATGATTCCTCATGCATGCTTGCTCATGAAACTTTCTTTGATAAAATGTAACGACTAGTTTACGTCGTTATAGAAAATCCAATGGGGAAAAATTTTGGGTCGGAAAACTTTTTGTAGTAACTTGAAATTTCCCAACCTAGTCCAGATTTGGACGAAATCAGAGTCAATAAATTCTAGGGAAATATGGTAACAATTGGTGATCTAGTTATGAATTTCATCACATGAGTAGATAGCTAAGATGCTAAGGAGATCGTACGACTTTACAAAATTAAATTCAGGTGAGTAGAACTTCCAAAATTGAACTTAGCTTGGATGGGTAGTTTCTGAGTGTCATTGGTTGAAGCTGTGTTGGGAAATGGGGTGTTGGAATTATTAGTTTTGCTCGCTGGTTTTGTGCAAGCCATTAAGGCAAGATTTTTCCCGCTAGGGCGGGACGGGTGCTGCCATAGCGGGACAAACGCTACTTAAAGTTGAAAATAAACCCCAAAAATATTTTAGTCTGCAATTTTCTAATGTGATAGCTAAGAAACGAACCCATGGGTTTTCTTGACAGCTTTCCATCATTCTTAAGGATAAATGTATGATTTTGACTCCCCGAATCCATTTTTTGATCCGTAGAACTTAATCTAGTGGGTAATTATCGACGAGGAAGGGTTTTGATCTTGAAATTATGGTGGGAAAAGTCGTAATTCGGGTATGGGGATCAAGGATTTGATCTAGGGTGGATAGAATTATTGTTAAATTGGGTAATTAGTTATTGTTTATTGATTTTCGTGTTACGTTAATTGTTTGTAGACCAAGAACAAGAGGAACAAATCCGTAAAGGGAAGAGTCAAGTTTCATATTGAATTTAAGCTAGTTTCAACGTAGGTTATGATTGCTATTTCATGATTGTGTGATATATGTTCATTCTTGCTTCATTATAGTATGTGTATGTATATGAATGTTGCATTATTGGTCATACTAGTTTTAAATGAGATAGATGAATGATGGATGCCATAAATCATGATTTGATTGTCTAATTTTGAGAATATACTTTAATTGTGATTATGGCTTATTGAATGGATCAGATGTTGCATTCTGACACACTAAATTGGATAGGTTGCCACGTTCTGGCTTAAATATGGGATTGCTTTCCACATTCTGACATAAGACAAGGCACTGATCTTATTTTGCTTCAACTAAAGGGTGCAGTTCATTAGTAGAAACATGAGGTTTTCTCCCAAGAGGGAGATGGGATACTTCGCTATCAGGGTCGTTTATGTGTCCCTAAAGTGGGTGATTTGAGACATTAGATCCTTAAAGAAGCCTATAATTCCAGGTATTCTATTCATCTAGGTCCCACTAAGATGTACTGTGATCTGCCGAAAGTCTTTTGGTGGAATTGCATAAAAATGGATATAGTAGATTTTGTGGCAAAGATCCTTAATTGTCAGTAGTTGAAGGTAGAACATCAATTATTAGGAGATGTGAATCAAGAGATAAACATTCCTACATATAAGTGGGAAGTCGTAAACATGGATTTCATCATAAGTTTGCTTCGTACTCGCAGACGGCATGAATCCATTTGGGTGATAGTAGACAGAGTTACTAAGTCCGCTCACTTTTGGGCTGTTAAGAATATAGATTCGGTGGATGACTATGCCAAGATTTAAATTAATGAGATAGTCATGCTGCATGGGGTTCCTTTGGTTATCATCTCATTTAGAGGTCCTCATTTTACCTCTCATTTCTTAAGTCATTTCAGAAAAGTCTTGGTACTCAAGTTAACCTCAACACAATATTTCATCCAAAGACGGATGGTCAGGAACAACTTACCATTCAGTCCTTAGAAGACATGTTAAGAGCTTTTGTGATCGACTTCAAGGGTAGTTGGGATGATCACATTCCTCTTATAGAGTATGCCTACACTAATAGCTACCGTTCTAGTATTCAAATGGCCCCTTATGAGGCATTATATAGGCATAAATGTAGATCTCCAATTGGTTGGTTTGAAGTAGGTGAAGCAGCCTTGATAGGACCAAATTCGATTCAGGATGATATGAAAAAAGTTCAGCTCATCAAAGATAGACTTAAGACAGCCCAAAGTCGCCAGAAGTCCAATACAGATGTAAGAAGGAGGGACTTGGAGTTCCAAACTGATGATCGGTTTTTCTTGAAAGTGTCAGCTATGAAGGGGTAATGATATTTTGAAAGAAAGGGAAGCTTAGTCCTAGATATGTGGGCCCTTACAGGATCTTGAAAAGAGTTGGTAAAGTGGCTTATGAGTTAGAGGTTGCAGTAGAACTACCATCAGTGCATCCAATTTTTCACATTTCATTGTTGAAGAAGTGTGTGGGTGATCCAGGATCTTTAGTAACATTGGAAAATGTGGTTGTGAAGGATAGTCTCACTTATAAGGATGTGCAAGTTGAGATTCCTGATCGCTAGATTCGAAGGTTGAGAAACAAAGAAGTCACTTCAGTTAAGGTTTTGTGGAGGAGCCAGTCTATAGAGGGAGCTACTTGGGAAGCAGAAGCAGCCATGAAAGCTAAGTATTCTCGTATCTTTCCTTGTGATTACATTCAAGCTTGAGGTAATAGTTCCTCTCCAGCCTTTCATATATGCATGAATAGATTTAGTCTTAGTATCATTTTTCTTCAGTTATACTTGCATTTCAAGCGTATTTGCATGTTCTTGGACTTAGTTCAGTCAGACTTCAGTTTCCAGTACTTAGTGGTAGGGTTTGTAGCTCTTTCCCTCCTTATTAAGCTAGTTTAGTCTTCATTTGAGGATAAATGTTCCCAAGCGGGAGATAATGTAACACCCCATATGCTAGGAAGACCAAAATGCAGAATTTGAGAAGTTGTAGGTGCCACCAACAGTGCTAGTTACGGACCATAGGTTGACCCACGAACCATAGGTAAGGGACCGTGGTTGGCCATCTGCAACCCCTCCCTAGAGTCCCAAAAAAATCCAGCTAAGTCTAGACCTACTCTAGTACCTACAGACCGTACGTCATACCATAGTCCATGGTCCAGGCCGTGGTTCAAACCCCCCAGAACCCCTTCTCTAAAGTCGGCCAACGGACTGACATGACGGATCATCAGTCGATTGACCATCCATCAGTCTAGATCATCGATTGGCCCCGACAACTTTTAAGTCAGGGGTTGTTTGGTCTTTTCCCTAAGCGTTGGACACCTAAACTAAGTCGTTTAACCACTAAACTACATTGTTTTGGTCAGTTTTAGCTTAGTAACTTTATTAGACTTTACCCTAAAGGATTCATTCACCAAAAATTCATAAAAACATAGAGAAAAAAAGGAAAAAAACATCGACCAACCCTCTCCCAGACGCAACAATTTTCTCTCAGTTCCAGCCCTAAAATCAAAATATTTCTCCATGGACTTCGTCACTAGGTATGTGGGATTTCACTAGTGGGTTCCTTTCACCCATTAGGTCCCTATAATTCAGTCATATTCTAGTTTCCCTTCATTATGATTTGACTTAGGGTTTATAGAACTTCATATTATTGTGTTGATTTAGCTGTTAGATTAATCCTAATCCGAATATTACGTTTTCATAACTATGTTGCTTAATTCTTGCATGAAATTCCGAACCCTAGTTATGTAAATTAATTTAGTTCATGCATTACATTTGCTAGGTTAGTTTATACAGATATACATGCACTAGTTTACAAATGTTTCATTATTAGGACTTAATGTTGAATTCTCAGTTAGCATGTCAGAATCTTGAGCTATCCAGTTTACGTTCAGTTATCTTGTGTTGTATGCTTTCAAGTTGGGAGTAGGCTTAATTGCAAGTGGATTAGGGTCAGTCATCCTCATAGTCCCAGAACTACGTGCCCCTGTAGGTTAAGTCCCCTTTGCGGGAATCATATTTAGTGATCACGCCAGTCATGCCTTTATACCTCTAGCAAGGTAAATTGGATCCTCTCGATGGGGTATATATATTGGGCTCCACGTTTAGCTCACATGGTTTAATGTCACTTTTTAGTACCTCCCACAATCAGATTCTAGGGCGTTGACCAGGTTATCGGTTACAATTCAGTATTCAATTTCAGTATGTTATGAACTTGATCATTTTATTTAGTTTAGTTCATATTCATCATGTTTAGTATATTCTTCATATTCCTCTTATATCATTGATCAATATGCTTTATTTCAGTAATGTATATGTTGTTCAACTATATCCTATCCTGCATGATCAGTACCTTTCAAGTACTGATGCATACTCTATGCTACATCTTCTCGTGATGTATGTTCAGGTCCTCAATATTTAGATCACACATAGATTAGTTATTGATCTCCAGTTCAGCAGTACAAGTGGTGAGTCCTCATTCTTTGGGGACGATACATATGTTTTCTTTCATTTCCAGTCTTTTTAGTTTCAGTATTGCTAGAATTAGCTGGGGGCATGCCACACCATCTGAAGTCAGTTAGAATCAATCCTAGTATTTTGGTTTATAATCTAGTATTGCAAACTCTTAATTAGTATACTATTTAGATCACTATTAGGCATTCCCCACTTTAGTTATGTTATGTTTTAAGCTTCCACACAGTATTTCTCATTTCAATGAATAGTATGCTTGTGATATACCAATTCAGGGTTAGCTTAGGGTCACTCTTGATCCTAGGTCATGTGTTACCTCAAGGGGGTAGCCTCGGGGGGTGACAGTAAGCTTAGTCCCCTTTATGACCTAGCATTGGTGCGTTCATTTTTCTATGTCTCCTTGTTAAAGAAATGTATTGGTGATCCTACATGTGATCCTTGGTATAAATGAAGGTCTTGCTTATAAAGAAGTTGCGGTAGAGATTTTAGAGCGGCATGTCCAAAAGTTGAGAAACAAAGAAGTTTCTTCCGTGAATATTTCTTTGGAGGAATTAGTTAGTTGAAGGTGCTACTTGTGCGGATGAGGCCAAAATGATGTCCCGATACACTCATCTCTTTCCCTACATTCCTACTCTAGCTTAGCGTATTTAGTTCCTAATCGTTCACTATTTTAATTTCGTGCATTTTTGTCATTCCATGATTCCTTAGGCATGCCTGCTCAAGAAACTTGCTTTTGATAAAATGTAACGACCGATTTCCGTCGTTATAGAAAATCCAAAGGGGAATAATTTTGGGTCAGAAAACTTTTTGTAGTAACTTGGAATTTCCCAACCTAGTGCAGATTTGGACGAAATCAGAGTCAATAAAGTCTAGAGAAATATAATAACAATTGGGTGATCTAATTATATATTTTATCAGATGAGTAGATATCTAAGATGTTAAGGAGCCCGTATGACTTTACAGAATTAAATTCGGGCGAGTAGAACTCCTGAAATTGAACTTAGCGTGGATGGATAGTTTCTGAGTGTCATTGGTTAAAGGTGTGTTTGGAAATAGGGTCTTGGAATTATTATTTTTGCTCACTGGTTACATGTAAGCGGCTAAGGTAGGGTTTTTCTCGCCAGGGTGAGGCTGTTGTAGCGGGGTGGGTGCCGCTATAGCGGGACAGACGTGACTTAAAGTTGGAAATAAACCCCAAAAAATGTTTATTCCGCAATATTCTAACATGAGAGCTAAGAAACGAACTCGGGAGTTTTCTTGACAGTTTTCCACTATTCTTGAGGCTAAAGGTAAGATTTTCACTCACTGAATTCATTTTTTGATCCGTAGAACGTAATCTAGCGGGTAATTATCGACGAGGGTGGGTTTTCATCTCACAATTATGGTGGGAAAAGCCCTAGTCCAGTTATGGGGATCAAGGATTTGATCTAGGGTGGATACAGTGGTTGTTAAATCGGGTAATTAGTTATTGTTTATTAATTCTCGTGTTAAGTTAATTGTTTGTAGAACAAGAACAAGAGGAAGGAATCCAAAAAGGGAAGAATCATGTTTCTTATGGAATTTAAGCTTGTTTCAAGATATGTTATGGTCGTGATTTCATGATTGTGTGATATTTCTTCATTCTTGCTTCATTATAATATGTGTATATATGTGAATGTTGCATTATTGGTCACACTAGTTGTACATGAGATAGATGTATGATGAAAGTCATGAATCATGATTTGATTGTTTGATTTTGAGAATATACTTTAATTGTGATTGCGGCCTATTGAATGGATCAGATGTTGCATTCCGACACACTAAATTGGATCGATTTCCATGTTTCGGCATATATATGGGATCCCTTTCCATCTTCTGGCATAAAACATTGGATTGGGTACCACAATCCAGTATGCTAACAGTTTGGGTTTGGGTTCCATGAGAGGACCATTGACTTGACATAACTGTATATCTTGAGAAAAGTGAAGTTTTATGTTGTTTCATAATTAATGATGATATTTTATATGTTCAGTGTATGCATGTTATTATTATGTTGGGATGACTTATGTATGTTGCACTTAGTGGGATAGCCGCGTGATCCTACCAGTACTTGGTGGTTGTGTACTGATATTGCACTTGCTCTTTCTTTGTTGAGTAGAGGGCATCTTCAGGCAGCTAATGATAGACCTCACTTAGATGATCAATGATCATCGTTCAAGTTCAAGGGTAAGACAGTTCTTGCGGGCTGCAAAGAGTTCTCCTTTTGTCTATGTCCAGATTTTGGACTTAGCCTTTCTAGTTAGTTATTAGCATGCTAGTATGGGGTTGTACCCTTTTTTTTAGACTTTTGGTTCATTGTTATATGTTTGGTACATTGACTTTCTGTTTCTATACGCATTTTTCGCATTTGTTTAGTTGATTATACTATTGTTTTGGAGTTTATAGGAACTTCATATTTCTTTCCTTGGCATTTAACTTGTTTCCTTAACATAATGCCTTAGTATTTTTTATTTAGTTGGTTAGCTAATTAGTATAAATGGTTCTCCACCTGGCGCTTAGTATGGGTTCTAATCACAAAGGTCGTGGTCGTGACAGAGTGGGTATCAGAGCCTAGGTTTGGTGATCTCGATGTACCAAAATGAGTCTAGTAGAGTGTTGCGCAACGGTACAAAGACGTCTGTACTTTTCTTCGAGAGGCTATATCACTTTAGGAAATCTCCCTAGTTTCTATTGTCTCCTTTCGTGCTATAACTTGATTCCAATTGGTATATGTCAATTCAAATTGGTATCTGACCTCCTTCACTCTTGTGTCCGCAAATGGTTAGTGATGAGTCCAGAAATTAGACTTATTTAGGGCTATATTTTAATAGATATTGTGTCCTCAAATGCTTATTTTATCTCAATATCTGATGAAAACCCTTAAGTTTTAGGTATTTGAAGTTAAAAGCAAATCATGGACACTAAGTCACAAAAAGGAACAAAAAGACTGAAAAGAACAAAGAAATGAAGGCCTAAAGATCACCGAGTTCACTTGGTGAGTCGCTGAAGGGTCTTACTTCGCCTTTTGTTCCAGTGTGTTAAGCCCTGAAGAAAAGGATCAAGTCGGCCGAAAAAGGGAGCAGTCCGCGTATCACCGAGAAGTTCCGCTAAGCAGTACCGTGTCGCCCAATGACCCAGACCACGATGATGGTGGAGGCTGGTGCAAGACGGTGATGAAATACAATAAATGGCAAATCGCCGAGTTGATCGGTGATTCCGACTAATGACGCTGAATGATCTGTTGCAACATAAATCTATTAGAACTATAAATACTAGTTAGAGTTGTAGTTTTAAGAGTCAAACAATTATTATAATTTTCAAATAGAATAGTACTTTTTGATATTTTTGCTTTAAGTTGAGAGGGTTTTAAAGACTTGAAGTTCCAAAGTGTTTCATCTTCATGATTTGAATTTGGGTCTCTTGGATTCTTCAATCCTGGCCCGTATCAAGACTTAAATATTCATACCCAGTTGAATGCAAGCTCAATTTAGAATAAATTTCTATCTCTTATACATGTGTGGCTAAAACCCCTAATTTTTGGGGTGTGATTAAGCGAATATGGGTTAAGATAATTGTTGGGTCTTGTTTGCTGATAGTCTATTCGTAGTTTAAATGTGATTTTGTTTAGTGGTTATGGATGAATTTAATGAATTTGTAGTTGAAAATACAAGTTTATTTATGTGTTTTCAGCTTGCTTGAGAGAGAGGTCGTAAAACTAAGACCACTAGATTGATGGCCAGTGTGAGTAGGTCGACATGAGGTTCAGCTCGAGAGAG